>JAXCGZ010005830.1:115000-117500 GCA_037179515.1 Halocaridina rubra
ACTCTTCTAGCTTCGAGTGATGGTAAGTCTAATTCCCTCAGCCTCTCATCATAACTGAGATTGCGTATTTCTGGCACCAGTTTCGTGGCATGTCTTTGAACTTTTTCAAGCTTAGCTATGTGCTTTTTCAAGTGCGGATTCCAAAAGGGGGCTGCATATTCGAGTTTTGGCCTCACATAGGTTACATAAATATTTCTGAACATTTCCTTGTCCATGTGCCTGAAGGCTACCCTTACATTTGATAAGAATGCATTTGCTGCCCTTACTATGCCACTTATATGCATTTCTGGAGACAAATCTGCCAGTATGTTTACTCCTAGATCTCTCTCATTTTCTGTCTCTTGAAGTTGTACTCCAGCCACCGAGTAGTCAAGCTTGGGCCTTCTTGCACTTGTACCCATTCTCATTACCTTACATTTTGAAGTATTGAATTTCATTAGCCACTTTTCTGACCACTCATGCAGATTATTTAGATCCTCCTGAAGTTCTCTACCATTGTTCTCGTTTTTTACTTTCTTCACAATCTTTGCATCATCTGCAAACATATTCATGAATGAATTTACAGACTCTGGTAGGTCATTTACATATACAAGGAACAAAAGTGGCCCTAAAACTGAACCCTGTGGAACTCCACTACTAACTCTTCTCCATTCAGACACTGAGTGTCTTACTCTAACCCTCTGTTCCCTTCCTTCTAAGTAAGTTTTTATCCATTCCAAAACATTTCCACAAATTCTAGCCATTGATTGCAGCTTCTTAATAAGTCTCCCATGTGGAACAGTGTCAAACGCTTTCTTGAAGTCTAGGGATATGCAACCTGCCCAGCCCTCTCTTTCCTGTAAGATTCGGCTTACCTCATCATAAAATTCTAATAAGTTTGTTACTGTTGATCTACCTTCTCTGAAGCCATGTTGCCTCACTGACAAAAAGTTGAAGGATTCCAAGTGAAGAGAGATATGTTTCCTTAGTAGTTTCTCCATAACTTTGCAAAGTATGCTGGTCAAGGAAACTGGTCTATTGTTCAGAGCCGTATCCCTCCTTCTCTTTTTGAAAATAGGTATCGCATTTGCTTGTTTCCAGCATCTTGGAATCTCCCCTGACTCCAGTGACTTTTTAAATATGATACTTAGTGCCACTGATATTGAGTTTACGCATTTTTTAAGCACATGAGGGGATATGTCATCAGGACCTGTAGCTTTATGAACATCTAAATCCATCAGCGCTTTGCATACCTCTGTGGCTGTAAGGTTGATGTTCTCTAATACCGGCCCTTGAGCTTCTATCTCTGAAATCTGAGGGGGTGGGGTATTTTCTACTGTAAATACTGACTTGAACTCCTTGTTCACTTCTTTGCAGATCTCTTCATCCGTCTCAGTGATGTTTCCATCCTCTCTCCTTAGCCTTAATACCTGTTCTTTTACCTTCAGTTTTCCTCTGACAAAGCTGTGGTAAAGCTTGGGATTTTCTGTAGCCTTCCTGGTGATGTCCCTCTCATAGTCTCTCTCTGCCTCTCTCCTTTTACTTAGGTAGTCATTTCTTGCTCTTTTGTAGGTTTGTCAGGCATTTATGTTTTTCTCCTCCTATACCTTTTCCAGCATTTGTCTCTCCACTCCTTAGCTCTTTTACACTCATTATCGAACCATTTCTCTCTGGCATGAATTACACCTACTTTGGTAACAGGTATGCAGCAATATACTATCTTCCCATATTTCTCACAAAAGATGTCATACATTTCTTGTACAGATTTGTTGTAAAATAAGGTTCTCCAGTCAATAACTGCAAAAAGCTCATTCATTTTGATGTAATCTCCTTTCGGATAGTTCCTCCTCATGTCCTCAGTGTCTCTACTCTCAGGCAGAATATCTTCAATGATATACTCCATCAACAACACACAGTGGTCACTCTTTCCAATTGATGGTTCATACTCGTTTTTTTCAATATCCAACACATTATCTGTGAATACTAGATCAAGTAGTGAAGGCTCATCCCCACCCCTGGCTCTCGTTGGTTCCATTACATGTTGGTGTAGGAAATTCCCTTGTACACAATCTTGGAATCTTGCCCCGAATGAGTCCTCACCACTGTGTGGGTCAAGATTTATCCAATCTCTCTCTTTATGATTAAAATCTCCCATAATCAAAATCCTACATTTTCTCTCCCGTGCCTTGTTAACAACTGAGTTTATGACTTCAATAGTACCTATATGACTTTCCTCATAAACTTCAAGCCTACTCTGGTTCCTTGGTGGGTTATATACAACAGTTATTATAATGCTCTCTGACCCAGTATTTATGCGAGCAACAAGAAATTCCTTGAACTCACTTTCTATAGCCACGTTTATTTCTTCAACTTGAATCCTTTCACTTATGAGCAGTGCTATCCCTCCACCAGTCCTCTCAGATCTTTCAACCCTTAATATTCTGAAGCCCTTAGGAAAAACTGTGACACTGTTTATGTCCTCACTCAACTTAGTCTCTGTAATTGCTACTATATCTGCCTT
>JAXCGZ010005831.1:2500-5000 GCA_037179515.1 Halocaridina rubra
AAGCTTTTACCCTCTCATTCGTTCTGGTGGTTCTATAGCTTGCTCTCCCACTGACAAAGCCACTCTCTTTGGTTCTCATTTTTCTGCCCACTTCTCTATAGACGATTCCAGCGCACTTGTCCCTCAATTTTTACCTCTCTCTAACCCTATGCCCTCCCTTATCTTTTCTTCACGCAAAGTTCATAAGGTTCATCACTCGCTAAAAACAAACAAGGCATCTGGTCCCGATGGTATCCCTGCAAGGTTCCTTAAGGAGTTTGCAGATGAACTGGCTCCCGTGCTTTGCTATCTTTTTCGACTCAATCTGTCAACCAGTATCTATCCTTCATCTTGTGAGTATGCTCTAGTTCAACCTGTTCCTAAGATGGGTGACCACTCTATTTCTTCAAACTACCGACATATTGCCCTAACCCCCTCTATTGTTAAAGTTTTCAAAACTTTGCTCAATGTTCACTTCTATAATGCCTTGAATCTAACTCACTTATTCCCGATTACCAGTACGGCTTCCACAAGGCAAGATCCACTGGTGATCTGTTCTATCTTACACATGCATGGTCATCTTCTCTGAGGAACTATGGGGAATTCTTTGTCTTCGCCCTTGATATCTCTGAGGCTTTTGACAGAGTCTGGCACAAGGTTCTGTTGGTCAGACTCCCTGCCTATGGCTTTATCCCTTCTTTCTGTTCTCTGATTTCCAGTTTTCTCTCTGACCGTTTTATATCTGTAGTTGTTGATGGCGCGACATCTAGCCCTTTCTCTGTCACCAATGGTGTTCCACAAAGCTCTGTTCTTTCACCTGTTCTGTTCCTTCTCTTCAACATTGATCTTCTATAATCCCCATATTCCTCTCTTCTTCATGCCTTTGCTGATGATTATACCCCTTACTTCTCCTAATTGCAGAGAGTATCTGAGTGGGGCACTCAAAATATAGTTAAATTCAATGCCTCCAAGACACAGTTAATGGCTATCTCTTTAGCTTCTTCTCCTCCTGATAACGTTATTGTCTTCGAAACTAATGAAATTTACCCTTTTAATTCTATCAAGATATTAGGAATCCATATAGCCTCTAACTTGTCTTGGAGAAATCACATAATCCAAATATCTAAATATTCATCCAAAAAATTGGGGGTTCTGTTTCGTTTTCGTCATTACTTTTCCTCTTATCAGTTACTTAAAATCTATAAAGGTCTTATCTGCCCCTGCTTAGAATACTGCTCACACATCTGGGGTGCATCTTCTTATACTTATCTCCTTGATAAGGTTAAATCTAAAGCAGTCAGACTCATTAATGATCTTTCTCCTACTTCTAATCTGGATTCTCTCTCTCTTATCCGTAAGGTATCTTATCTTTCTCTTTTCTATCGCTGCTCTGATAAGTTGGCGAGTTCATCCCTCCCCCACTGCTGAGGCCGCGTAACACTCACCAAGCGGTCTCATCTCACAGGTACTGTGTGGAGATTTGTAACTCGCGGATTGGTCGGTGCAGCGACTGCTTCTTCCCATCTACCTCCAGACTTTGGTGTATGTATGTCCTATTCTCTGTTATACTTTAGTGAAGGTGTGTACATTAGATTAACGTTAAACGATATACTATAGAATAAATTGCCAAAATATATATGTAACATTACAATGTCAATAATGTTATATTTAATACTTCAATATATTCGTTTAATAAACTGTAGAAACGCTGATAGCTTGGCACGCTTTCAAAGACCTGAAAAAAAGTGGTTTAGGCATTAAAATGCACTGTCAACTTTTATTAAACAATATGTATTATCAACTAACAGTATGTGTTTTCTATATAGAAGAAAATGGAGTCTGTCCTTATCAGTGGTTGTTGATAGTCAAGTAGTGAGAGATGAAAGCAGTTTGAATCAACTAATGTATACACCTACCTGTGCATCTATAGGCTACAGCGCTACTTGTACCGGCAGTGCGGGATCGTGAACAGAGAGGTTAGCGGGCAGGATGGCTTCAGGGCAGCAATACGTTAATGTTAATACAAAAGGCTGGATATCACAGAGCCAAGACGAGTGTCAAGACATAATAGCTCTTCCCGTATTTCTAAAGGTTTTTGTTCATCTATTTTTTCTTTACAAATAACATCACATCATAATTTACTATCCAGTTTGTTTATATTAATATTTTCCATGATAAGGTTTGTGATATTAGAAAATAGTGTTGTTGTTTTTTTCATTGGGATTTCCATGTAATTATGATGCAATAAGTTTAAGAATATTAGTGCAGATCCAGAGGTGTTATACTGTCTTTCGGCAAAGTCACAATATGATATATATATATATATATATATTATATATATATATATATATATATATATATATATATATATATATATATATATATATATATATATATATAAGGGGAATAAGTAGAGTGAACTTTTGCAATATTTTTATTTGTATATATATATATATATATATATATATATATATATATATATATATATATATATATATATATATATATATATATATATATA
>JAXCGZ010005831.1:37500-45000 GCA_037179515.1 Halocaridina rubra
GAACTCCACTACTAACTCTTCTCCATTCAGACACTGAGTGTCTTACTCTAACCCTCTGTTCCCTTCCTGCTAAGTAAGTTTTTATCCATTCCAAAACATTTCCACCTATTCTAGCCATTGAGTGCAGCTTCCTAATAAGTCTCCCATGTGGAACAGTGTCAAACGCTTTCTGGAAGTCTAGGAATATGCAATCTGCCCAGCCCTCTCTTTCCTGTAAGATTTGGCTTACCTCATCATAAAATTCTAATAAGTTTGTTACTGTTGATCTACCTTCTCTGAAGCCATGTTGCCTCACTGACAAAAAGTTGAAGGATTCCAAGTGAATAGAGATATGTTTCCTTAGTAGTTTCTCCATAACTTTGCAAACTATGATGGTCAAGGAAACTGGTCTATAGTTCAGAGCTGTATCCCTCCTTCCCTTTTTGAAGATAGGTATCATATTTGCTTGTTTCCAGCATCTTGGAATCTCCCCCGACTCCAGTGACTCCTTAAATATGATACTTAGTGCCACTGATATTGTGTTTGCGCATTTTTTAAGCACATGAGGGGATATGTCATCAGGACCTGTAGCTTTATGAACATCTAAATCCATCAGCGCTTTGCATACCTCTGTGGCTGTAAGGTTGATGTTCTCTAATACCGGCCCTTGAGCTTCTATCACTGCAATCTGAGGGGGTGGGGTATTTTCTACTGTAAATGCTGACTGAAACTCCTTGTTCAATTCTTTGCAGATCTCTTCGTCCGTCTCAGTGATGCTTCCATCCGCTCTCTTTAGCCTTAAAACCTGTTCTTTTACCTTCAGTTTTCCTCTGATAAAGCTGTGGAAAAGCTTGGGATTTTCTTTAGCCTTCCTGGTGATGTCCCTCTCATAATCTCTCTCTGCCTCTCTCCTTTTACTTAGGTAGTCATTTCTTGCTATGTATACGTATGTGTGTACGTATACATATATATATATATATTATTATTATAATAATAATAATAATAATAATAATAATAATAATAATAATAATAATAATAATAATAATAATAATAATAATAATAATAATAATAATAATAATAATAATAATAATAATAATAATAATGATAATAAAAATAGCAATAATAATAATAATAATAATAATAATAATAATAATAATAATAATAATAATAATAATAATAAAAATAATAATAATAATAATAATAATAATAATAATAATAATAATAATAATAATAATAATAATAATAATAATAATAAAAATAATGACAATAATAATAATAATAACAATAATAATAATAATAATAATAATAATAATAATAATAATAATAATAATAATAATAATAATAATAATAATAATAATAAAAATTATAATAATAATGATAACATAATAATAATAATAATAATAATAATAATAATAATAATAATAATAATAATAATAATAATAATAATAATAGTAGTAGTAGTAGTAGTAGTAGTGGTAGTAGTAAAAAACGCTGGACATCCAAAATGGCAGCAATACTCTCATTACAGAAAATAACAAGCAAAACACTCGAAATACTCATTAGTTTTTTTACCTCAACAAGTTACGAAATAAGTACATAAGATTTTTTCCCTCTTCTTTTATTTTATAAGGACCCTCTTGTACTATTCGCACACACACACACACACACACACACACACACACACACACACACACACACACACACACACACACACACACACACACACACACATACACAAACACACACACACACAAGGAACTAGAAAAACGAATAAAGAAACTGGAAGGTGAAAAGAGTGAACTAGAAACCAGAATTTCTAAACAAGAAGATAAAAACAACGACAACCTAAATTAATTAGATGTTAGTTCACTGCTCTCTTCTGAGAGAGACGAGATTGCAGCTAGGAATGTCCAAATTAAGGAAACTATTGAACAGTGTAGAAAAGAGTTCCAGGAGTTGAATATGGAACATGATGCCATGAAAACTTCCTTTGCTGAGGCACTAAAGGGGAATGTGGCAGTAAAAGAGGCTGTAAAGGTGGTGGCACTGGAAAACATACAAACAGTTGACTATAAAGAGACAGTAATCGAAAAAATGAAAGACGTTGTGATGGAAAGGGCAAATCCAATGATTAAACAGGCCCTTGATAAAGAGAAGACAGTGGTAATCTCAGGCATATGCGAATCCCAGGAGCCAACATGGCAGGGGAGACTTGAAGAAAATAAAGCTAGGGTTGTAGACCTGATAAGAAAGCTTGGAGTAGTTTTTGGTCCTGAGGATATTGTAAACATTCACCAACTAGGCAAATATTCGAGGAAAGGAAAGCCGAGACAAACAAAAGTAACCTTTGAGAGAGGGGAAACATGTAGGGATATATTGTTGAGAAAACAAAGTCTAATAGACCTTCAAGAATTCAAAGAAGTGTTCATTGGACGATACAGAACACAGGAAGAGATGGGAAAGATCAAAAACTTGTTGCAAGAGGCAAGAAGGTTAAATGAGGAAAGAAATGAAGAAGAGAAGAAAAAATTTCATTTCAGAGTTCTTCCAGACAAAGGGGAGATAAAGAAGATAATGACAGAAGATCAGGGGATGGGGCATCATTAAGATTGTTATACACAAATGCTGATGGATTAGCTGGTAAGGCAGTAGAATTAAAAGATAGGATTCACAACAGTAAGGCAGATATAGTAGCAATTACAGAGACTAAGTTGAGTGAGGACATAAACAGTGTCACAGTTTTTCCTAAGGGCTTCAGAATATTAAGGGTTGAAAGATCTGAGAGGACTGGTGGAGGGATAGCACTGCTCATAAGTGAAAGGATTCAAGTTGAAGAAATACACTTGGCTATAGAAAGTGAGTTTAAGGAATTTCTTGTTGCTCGCATAAATACTGGGTCAGAGAGCATTATAGTAACTGCTGTATATAACCCACCAAGGAACCAGAATAGGCTAGAAGTTTATGAGGAAAGTCATATAGGTACTATTGAAGTCATAAACTCAGTTGTTAACATGGCACGGGGGAAAAAATGTAGGATTTTGATTATGGGAGATTTTAATCATAAAGAGATAGATTGGATAAATCTTGACCCACACAGCGGTGAGGACTCATTCGGGGCAAGATCCCTAGATTGCGTACAAGGGAATTTCCTACACCAATATGTAATGGAAGCAACGAGGGCCAGGGGTGGAGATGAGCCATCACTACTTGATCTAGTGTTCACAGATAATATGTTGGATATTGAAAAAAATTAGTATGAACCACCAATTGGAAAGAGTGACCACTGTGTGTTGTTGATGGAGTATATCATTGAAGATATTCTGCCTGAGAGTAGAGGCACTGAGGACATGAGGAGGAACTATCCGAAAGGAGATTACATCAAAATGAATGAACTTCTTGCAGTTATTGACGGGAGAACCTTATTTTACAACAAATCTGTACAAGAAATGTATGACATATTTTGTGAGAAATATGGAAAGATTGTAGATTGCTGCATACCTTTCACCAATGTAGGTGTAATTCATGCCAGAGAGAAATGGTTCGATAATGAGTGTAAAAGAGCTAATGAGTGGAGAGACAAATTCTGGAAAAGGTATAGGAGGAGAAAAAACAAATGCCTGGCAAACCTACAAAAGAGCAAGAAATGACTACCTAAGTAAAAGAAGAGAGGCAGAGAGACACTATGCGAGGGACATCACCAGGAAGGCTAAAGAAAATCCCAAGCTTTTCCACAGCTTTATCAGAGGAAAACTGAAGGTAAAAGAACAGGTTTTAAGGCTTAAGGGAGCGGATGGAAGCATCACTGAGACGGATCAAGAGATCTGCAAAGAATTGAATAAGATTTTCAGTCAGTATTTACAGTAGAAAATACCCCCACCCCCTCAGGTTGCAGAGATAGAAGCTCAAGGGCCGGTATTAGAGAATATTAACCTTACAGCCACAGAGCTATGCAAGGCGCTGATTGAGTTAGATGTTCATAAAGCTACAGGTCCTGATGACATATCCCCTCATGTACTTAAAAAATGCACAAACTCAATATCAGTGGCACTAAGTATCATATTTAAAAAGTCACTGGAGTCAGGGGAGATTCCAAGATGCTGGAAACAAGGGAACGTGATACCTATCTTCAAAAAGGGAAGGAGGGATACAGCTCTGAACTATAGACCAGTTTCCTTGACCAGCATAGTTTGCAAAGTTATGGAGAAATTACTAAGGAAACATATCTCTCTTCACTTGGAATCCTTCAACTTTTTGTCAGTGAGGCAACATGGCTTCATAGAAGGTAGATCAACAGTAACAAACTTATTAGAATTTTATGATGAGGTAAGCCGAATCTTACAGGAAAGAGAGGGCTGGGCAGATTGCATATTCCTAGACTTCCAGAAAGCGTTCGACACTGTTCCACATGGGAGGCTTATTAGGAAGCTGCAAGCAATGGCTAGAATAGGTGGAAATGTTTTGGAATGGATAAAAACTTACTTGGAAGGAAGGGAACAGAGGGTTAGAGTAAAGCACTCAGTGTCTGAATGGAGAAGAGTTAGTAGTGGAGTTCCACACGGCTCAGTTTTAGGGCCACTTTTGTTCCTTGTATATGTAAATGATCTACCAGAGTCTGCAAATTCATTCATGAATATGTTTGCAGATGATGCAAAGATTGTGAAGATAGTAAGAAACGAGAACAATGGTAGGGAACTTCAGGAAGATCTAAATAGTCTGCTTGAGTGGTCAGAAAAGTGGCTAATGAAATTCAATACTTCAAAATGTAAGGTAATGAGAATGGGTACAAGTGCAAGAAGGCCCAAGCTTGATTACTCGGTGGCTGGAGTACAACTTCAAGAGACAGAAAATGAGAGAGATCTAGGAGTAAACATACTGGCAGATTTGTCTCCAGAAATACATATAAATGGCATAGTAAGGGCAGCCTATGCATTCTTATCAAATGTAAGGGTAGCCTTCAGGCACATGGACAAGGAAATGTTCAGAAATATTTATGTAACCTATGTGAGGCCAAAACTCGAATACGCAGCCCCCTTTTGGAATCCGCACTTGAAAAAGCACATAGCTAAGCTTGAAAAATTTCAAAGACATGCCACGAAACTGGTGCCAGAGATACGCAATCTCAGTTATGATGAGAGGCTGAGGGAATTAGACTTACCATCACTCGAAGCTAGAAGAGTGAGGGGTGATATGGTGACAGTCTTTAAATTCCTTCATGGTTATGATAGAGTGGATAGGGATCGATTTTTTTATATGGCTGGCTCTAGAACTAGAGGTCATAGTTTGAAGCTTCGTAAGAAAACTTCTTTGCAGGATATAAGGAAATACTTTTTCAGTGTAAGAGTAGTTGATAAATGGAATTCGCTAAGCGAGGAGGTAGTTAATGCTATCTCAATCCATAGTTTTAAGGACAGGTATGATAAGTATCACTAAGTATAAAATGGAACCGATCAGGAGACGGGAAGATACAAGCTTTGGGCTCATTCCCGTAAACACAATTAGGTAATCACACACACACACACCCACACACACACACATACACACACACACACACACACATACACATACACACACACACACACACACACACACACACACACACACACACACACACACACACACACACACTATATATATATATATATATAAATATATATATATATATATATATATATATATATATATATATATATATATATATATATATATATATATATATATATATATATATATATATAAAATACAATATATATATATATATATATATATATATATATATATATATATATATATATATATATATATATATATATATATATATATATATATAATACAATATATATATATATATATATATATATATATATATATATATATATATATATATATGCATGAGCTACTTTCCTATTATAAGGGGAGTGGCTGAATCAAGGCAAAAATACTCTGTCTCTTTGTTGAGAAAAAATTTAGTGAAGGGGATTCTCAGTCCCCTTACTCCTCCCTATTTAGTCGACTCTTACGACATTCAGGGGAACATGGAGTAAGTATTCAGCAGTTTGTGGTTTTGCGTCCCGTCACGGTCTAAGGTTAGAAAGGGCATTCACTCAGTAGTAACGGTCGCACTTGCCAAGGTCAAACTCTTTCGCAAAAAGACACGGTCCTCGCCCTTTGTAGAAAAGGAAATCCTTGACGTAAAACTGATCACAGTGGAATATTATCTTGAAGTGTACTTGGGTATGTATGCTGGGTATTTTAGAGCTGCTGCCCAGTTTAGCTCAGTCACTTACAGAAGTTGTATGAGTGTGGGTGTACCTTGGCTTTTCGCAAAGTTTGCGTTGAGATACCCTTGTAAATGGGGTAACTGTATTAATCTATATGATTGTCCATCTATCTACCTTGGCGGTTTCCCCTATTGGGTGTAGCCGACATCAAAAAATGAAACAATAATCAATATGATTTCAAAGGTATTTGGAGATGCAGATAAGGGTGTACAGTAAGTTAAGATTTGCTCAGTTGTGTCCTGCCCGAACCTGCGTCAGCAAAAATTCGGAATGAACCAAGAAACTACTTGTCCTAGTGATGAAAACCCATTTTTAAGCTTGGAGAGGAAATGATAAAATATCTAGTGCAATGATAAAATATTTTCTGTACTTCAATTACTCTTGACACTTTCAGGATACTTTTATCTTTATTATATGTGGCACGTGTTTCTATTTTATAATACTCTTTTTCACAATATCTTATCAAGTTTATGTTCATGAACTATTAAATGTAATAACATTGTGGCTTTAAAACTCTGTTACTTATTTAATGAGTTTTAATGTTAACTATGCCAACAAGATTGTGCTGAAATGAGAAGTTATTTTGGTTAAGATTAGTTTAATGGACCTTCGAATCTTTACCTCTTCAAGAAAGTTAGGTTAGGTTAAGTTATTAAATTACTTTGGTTAGGGTACTTAGGTTATTCCAATAATAGAAAGGGTGCATTAGCGCATCTTCACCGTTATATTGTTTATATAATAATAATAAATTCATGAATTTCCAAAAAAAAGAATTATGACAACACTACTTTCTTTTTTTCTTCGTCCACCATAGTTTCATGAAATTTACAACCGAAATAGTTTTTAGTTCCGGTTTTAATCACGGACTCCCTTTTCTACCAAGGGCTAGGACGGTTGCCTTCTTGCGAAGGACTTGTTTTGGCATATGTAATCCTTACGCTGAGTGCATGCCCTTGCTATCCTCAGACCGTGACGGGGCGCGAACCCTCGACCTTACGCCTCGGAGTCGCGGATGCTACCGGCTCAAGCGGTAGCGTCCGCGACTCCGAGGCGTCAAGTCGAGGGTTCTCTCCCCTTTACGGTCTGAGGTTAGCAAGGGCATGCACTCAGCGTAAGGATTACATCTGCCAAAACAAATCCTTCGCAAGAAGGCAACCGTCCTTGCCCTTGGTAGAAAAGGGAATCCGTGACGTAAAACCGGAACTAAAAACTATTTCGGTTGTAAATTTCACGAAATTATGTG
>JAXCGZ010005831.1:50000-52500 GCA_037179515.1 Halocaridina rubra
CCAGAGATACGCAACCTCAGTTATGATGAGAGGCTGAGGGAATTAGACTTACCATTACTCGAAGCTAGAAGATTGTATGGGGATATGGCGACAGTTTTTAAATTCCTTCATGGTTTTGATAGAGTGGAAAGGGGTCGATATTTTAATATGGCTGGCACTAGAACTAGAGGTCATAGCTTGAAACTTCGTTAGAAAACTTTTTTGTTGGATGCAAGGAAATACTTTTTAGTGTAAGAATAGTTAATAATTGGAATTGGCTAAGCAAGGAGGTAGTTAACGCTAACTTAATCCACAGTTTTAAGGACAAGTATGATAAGCTTCACTAAGTACAAAATGAAATCGATCAGGAGACGGGAAAGTTATGAACTTGGGGCTCTTTCCCATAAATACAATGAGGCATTTACAATTAGATAATTACATACATACATACATACATACATACATACATACATACATACATACATACATACATACATACATACATACATACATACATACATACATACATACATACATACATACATACACACATACATACCTACATACATACATACATACATACATACATACATACATACATACATACATACATACATACATACATACATACATACATGCATGCATGCATGCATGCATGCATACATACATACATACATACATACATACATACATACATACACACACACACACACACACACACACACACACACACACACATACATACATACCTACCTACCTACCTACCTACCTACCTACCTACCTACCTACCTACCTACCTACCTACCTACCTACCTACCTACCTACCTACCTACCTACCTACCTCCCCCCCCCCCCCCCCCCCCACCTACCCCTACCTACCCCTACCTACCTACCTACCTACCTACCTACCTACCTACCTACCTACCTACCTACCTACCACCTACCTACCTACCCCTACCTACCTACCTACCACCTACCACTACATACATACATACATACATACATACATACATACATACCATACATACATACATACATACATACATACATACATACATACATACATACATACATACATACATACATACATACATACATACATAAGAAAGCTTGGAGTAATATGTGGTCCTGAGGATATTGTAAACATACACCAACTAGGTAAATATTCGAGGGAAGGAAAGCCGAGACCAACAAAAGTAACCTTTGAGAGAGGGGAGACATGTAGGGAAATATTGTTGAGAAAAAGTCTAAAAGACCTTCAAGAATGCAAAGAAGTGTTCATTAGACGATACAGAACACAGGAAGAGATGGGAAAGATCAAAAACTTGTTGCAAGAGGCAAGAAGGTTAAATGATGAAAGAAATGAAGAAGAGAAGAAAAATTTTCGTTACAGAATACTTCCAGACAAAGGGGAGATAAAGAAGATAATGACAGAAGATCAGGGGATGGGGCCTCATTAAGATTGTTATACACAAATGCTGATGGATTAGCTGGTAAGGCAGTAGAATTAAAAGATAGGATCCACAACAGTAAGGCAGATATAGTAGCAATTACAGAGACTAAGTTGAGTGAGGACATAAACAGTGTCACAGTTTTTCCTAAGGGCTTCAGAATACTAAGGGTCGAAAGATCTGAGAGGACTGGTGGAGGGATAGCACTGCTCATAAGTGAGAGGATTCAAGTTGAAGAAATAAACTTGGCTATAGAAAGTGAGTTCAGGGAATTTCTTGTTCCTCGCATAAATACTGGGTCAGAGAGCATTATAATAACTGTTGTATACAACCCACCAAGGAACCAAAATAGGCTTGAAATTTATGAGGAAAGTCATATAGGTACTATTGAAGTCATAAACTCAGTTGTTAACATGGCACGGGAGAAAAAATGTAGGATTTTGATTATGGGAGACTTTAATCATAAAGAGATAGATTGGATAAATCTTGACCCACACAGTGGTGAGGACTCATTTGGGGCAAGATTCCTAGATTGCGTACAAGGGAATTTCCTACACCAACATGTAATGGAACCAACAAGAGCCAGGGGTGGGGATGAGCCATCACTACTTGATCTAGTGTTCACAGATAATGTGTTGGATATTGAAAATATTGAGTATGAACCACCAATTGGAAAGAGTGACCACTGTGTGTTGTTGATGGAGTATATCATTGAAGACATTCTTCCTGAGAGTAGAGGCACTGAGGACATGAGGAGGAACTATCCGAAAGGAGATTACATCAAAATGAATGAGCTTTTTGCAGTTATTGACTGGAGAACCTTATTTTACAACAAATCTGTACAAGAAATGTATGACATCTTTTGTGAGAAATATGGGAAGATAGTAGATTGCTGCATACCTGTCACCAAAGTAGGTGTAATTCATGCCAGAGAGAAATGGTTCGATAATGGGTGTAAAAGAGCTAAGGAGTGGAGAGACAAATGCTGGAAAAGGTATAGGAGGAGAAAAAACATAAATGCCTGGCAAACCTACAAAAGAGCAAGAAATGATTACCTAAGTAAAAGGAGA
>JAXCGZ010005831.1:57500-60000 GCA_037179515.1 Halocaridina rubra
AGTATTCACAGATAATGTGTTGGATATTGAAAAAATTTGAGTATGAACCACCAATTGGAAAGAGTGATCACTGTGTGTTGTTGATGGAGTATCATTGTAGATATTCTGCCTGAGAGTAGAGGCACTGAGGACATGAGGAGAAACTATCCGAAAGGAGATTACATCAAAATGAATGAGCTTTTTGAAGTTATTGACTGGAGAACCTTATTTTACAACAAATCTGTACAAGTAATGTATGACATCTTTTGTGAGAAATATAGGATGATAGTAGATTGCTATATAGCTGTCAGCAAAGAAGGTGTAATTCATGCCAGAGAGAAATGGTTCGATAATGAGTGTAAAAGAGCTAAGGAGTGGAGAGACAAATGCTGGAAAAGGTATAGGGGGAGAAAAAAAATAAATTCCTGGCAAACCTACAAAAGAGCAAGAAATGACTACCTAAGTAAATGAAGAGAGACAGAGAGAGACTATGAAAGGAACATCACCAGGAAGGCTAAAGAAAATCCCAAGCTTTTCCACAGCTTTATCAGAGGAAAACTGAAGATAAAATATCAGGTTTTAAGTATTAAGAGAGCGGATGGAAGCATCACTAAGACAGATGAAGAGATCTGCAAAGAATTGAATGAGGAGTTTCAGTCAGTATTTACAGTAGAAAATACCCCACCCCCTCAGATTGCAGAGATAGAAGCTCAAGGGCCGGTATTAGAGAACATCAACTTTACAGCCACAGAGGTATGCAAAGCGCTGATGGAGTTAGATTTCCATTAAGCTACAAGTCCTGATGATATATCCCCTCATGTACTTAAAAAATGCACAAACTCAATATCAGTATCATATTTAAAAAGTCACTGGAGTCAGGAGAGATTCCAATATGCTGGAAACAAGCAAACGGTTGGTTGGCCATGGCACCAGCCGCCCGTTGAAAGACTACGACTGAAGGTATTAGGATGCAACTAGGACTGGTCCAGACAGTTCCAGGTTGAATCTTCCTTCAGGACGGTTCTTTCCTCATGCCTACATCTACACTGAATATTCTGGCATATTCATTACACATCTCTTGCTATTCCATTACATTTGACAAGTCACAACATTCTGCACATCTGTCTCTTTTACTTTCCTTTTCCTCACATTTTGTCATTATTTATGGAAGGTTCACAACTAATGGCCCCCAGTACCCGGCATAGTGGGGTGCGAAGAATCTCCGGGGATCGTGTTGACTCCACCATTGGCTTGAGGGCAGACACGCCTGGTGGTAGTAATGGTTCTGCTCTTAACCTTGCACCTCCTAATAGATCTGCTTCTTTCACTCTTCACTATTCAAACATTCGTGGGCTGAACTCTAATCTTTCGTCTGTGGAACAGCGCTTGGGCACTTTCCTCCCTAACCTCTTCCTCCTATCTGAACCCAGTTGTCTATACATGCTTCCACTGACCCTTTCCAAATCTCCCACTATAATCTGTATACTCGTTTTCGTTCCAAAGGTGGGGTCTGTGCTTACTGCAACATTAACACTCCTACTGTGAGGCTCATGGACCTTGAATCTCCTGACTTTGATGTTCTCTGGCTAAAAGTCTATCTCTCCACTACCACTATCATCCTTTGCTTCTGCTACTGTTCTCCAAACTCCACCGAGTTTGTGTCTTTCTTTGAATATCTCTCCTCGTGCCATGAGTCCTTGCTATCTTCTCACCCACATGCCGAAGTTCTCTACATTGGAGACTTCAATGTACACCACAGTGAGTGGCTTCATTCTTCTCACACTGATGTGGGAGGAAACGAGGCTCTTGCTTTCTCTGTTACTCACGATCTGGAGCAAATTATCAAACATCCTACTCACGTTTCTAAATCTTCATCAAAAAAATTGAGGGTTTTGTTTCGTTTTCGTTATTACTTTTCCTCATTGCAGTTACTTAAAATTTACAAAGGTCTTATCCACCCCTGCTTAGAATACTGCTCACACATCTGGGGTGCTTCTTCCTTTACTTATCTTCTTGATAGGGTTGAATCTAAGGCAGTCAGACTCATTAATGATCCTTCTCTTACTTCTAACCTGGATTCTCTCTCTCTTCGCCGTAAGGTATCTTCCATTTCGCTTTTCTATCGCTACTACTTCTGTCGCTGCTCTGATGAGTTGGCGAGTTGCATCCCTCCTCCACTGCCGAGGCCGCGTAACACTCGCCAAGCGGCCTCATCTCACAGGTACTGTGTCGAGATTTGTAGCTCGCGGATTGGTCGGTGCAGCGACTGCTTCTTCCCATCTACCTCCAGACTCTGGAACTCTCTTCCTCCTTCTGTCTTTCCTAGTTCTTATGACCTTTCATCCTTCAAAAAGCAGATCTATCGTCATCTCAGAGACTAGTCCTCCATATCTCTGGGTCCTCTTTACTTTGGCTGTTTTTTCTGTCTGTCGTTTTCCTTTGTGTGACACTACCTCATCTCTGCCTTGCCCTTAACCATTTTCTTTTCCTTCGTCTTGGTATTTTCTTGTGCCCGGGCCTT
>JAXCGZ010005831.1:82500-90000 GCA_037179515.1 Halocaridina rubra
TTTTCCTTAAACTTCACTACCTCTTTGCTGCTAATTGGCTGGGGTTATAGCTTATTATATTGAATGTTTATAGTCCATTGGGTATGTGCTTGAATAATTACCAAGCAATCCCTAGTTCAGATGTTGCAAGGTGGTTCTAACAGCAATTCTTGCAAGATCATAATTGGTGTCCCGCGGGGCTCTGTTTATTTCTTTTTATGAGTTTCAGAAAATACTCTGCATTTATTTACAGGCGACTCAACTTATTGTGCTTCTTATTTAGTTTCTCAACATTCTTGAGTTACTCTTCCATGTGTAATGCTGGTTCTAGTATCTGTAAATGGGACCTAATAATAAATACAGAGCAACCACATTTCCCTGGGAAATCACGACTAACACTATAATGGATAGTCTCAGAAACAGTATTACTTAACCATCTCTTTCTCTTAAAATTTTGAAATTGAATATAGAATTTATATCTATAAAACCTCACATGCGTGAAATAGTTTAAGGTCCTTTTCTTGTGTTTATCTTATTTCCCTTTTGCATAGCGATTTCTGTTGTACAGGAGCTGTTCACAATATTGTGTAATGTATCGCTTTCACTTCTAGAGTGATACTCCTTCAGTTATCTTCTTAAGCGATTTAAGTCTAAGGCTTGTTTACTTATTGACTCCATAGCTCGATCACGTAACCTCGGTTCTCTTTTTCTATGTCGTTTCCTGATTTTTAATATCCTTCCGGTATTATTGTGGACAGTATTCTGTTCATGTTGCGTTCCTCATATCCCAAGACAATTACTTAGACCACAAAAAAGTCTGTCACACTTTACAGCTTAATTAGACTTCAGGAGCCACTATTATGATGTTTGTTTCGTTCTTTCTTTTGGATTTTAGAACTCGCTTTCAACACATTCTCTCTTTGTCTCTGGTTTTCCTCGATGAGAGAGTTCTATCAAAACCTCTACTACCTTTGACACCTTCCCATTTTTTTTTTTATCATTAATCTTGCTTTCTTCATGCTTGCCGATATTATTTCATGGTCATGGCAGTCAAGCAGAAGTAAGAACTGTTTGTTTTTGTTAGTGTATCTACCTATTTGTATCCATGGAAAGAGCCTATGCTCCCCGTCTCCTGGTTGGTTTTAAGAGTTACTCACTGACACTTATCATATCTATTCTTAAAACTATGAATGCATTTAGCATTTACCGCGTGTCTGCATGTATTGATGCGTGTGTGTACGTGTTCCAGGTGTTTACGTGTGTATGTTTATATTTCTATTGATTTATTTATTTACTTTCTATCTGTCTATCTTAAACCCTGTTTCTTCAATGCACATATTCAGTTTTGCTAAGATTCTCATTCGATAATATAAATATGTGTAATTTTTAGGAGAGAGAGAGAGAGAGAGAGAGAGAGAGAGAGAGAGAGAGAGAGAGAGAGAGAGAGAGAGAGAGAGAGAGAGAGAGAGAGAGAGAGAGAGAGAGATTATAATGTATATCGCTACAGTTTGAGGGCAAGAAATATAATATAAATTGTGAATGATTAATTTGTTCTAGTATTCCACAATGCATTAGTAAGCTACATTCCATGTATATTATACCTAATTTTTCAAGTTGGTGCTTCTTTGCAATATAAATACAGACAATTACAGTGCATGGTGATATATATGTATATACATATGTATGTCAATTTGTGTGTAAGCGTAAGTGGATGTGCACGAAGTAGGTCAGGAATAATTTTGAATTTATATTGTGCATCATATTTATTTTTTAATAGCATATTTAATATTTTTACAACTTGCAATATTATTTTGTTATTTATAAATGTTTCTCTTTTAAAGGCACTGAGAATATGTGTGTTAGTAATGTGTATGTATGTATAGATGGATGGAAAGGGGATCCCCGACTTACGATAGGGTTCCTTTCCTGACAACTGACATAACCCGGATTTCATCGTAAGTCGGAAAACACCTATATTTGAGTCTAGGTCCCCACCAATGCTAAAATAAATACCAATAAGTATGGAAATATAATCCAAGTTCTTAATTTAAGGCATAAATATAGTAAAGGTACACCATACAGTATTGCTTTTCATTACTACTGTGGTTGGCTTGCATCTGGATGACTGGATAATTTCAGGTCCCATATCCAACTTATGGTCAAACGGCTTAACACCAGCAAATGAAAACATAAACACGTGGGTGACGCTTCTACTTCTCCCTTTCCAATTTTCACAGCATTAAACAGTTTTTTTGCTTTCTCCTTAATCAACAGGAGGCTGGGATGTGCCGCCGAAACTGGTCATCCAGCCAAAGCACTAATAACATTGTAATGTTGAAAGAATGTAATCAAAGAGAATGAGCATGATAAACAATATGGTAGACTGGAGTTTCAGATTCAGCTTGAAAAGCAATACCTTTACAAATGCGTTCTTATTCTGCTGTCCTTTTGGTTTCTCTTTTTCTGCAAATTTTTTTTCTTATTTTTTAATATATATATATATATATATATATATATATATATATATATATATATATATATATATATATATATATATATATATATATATATATATATTATATATATATATATATATATATATATATATATATATATATATATATATATATATATTTATATATATATATATATATATATATATATATATATATATATATATATATATATATATATATATATATATATATATATATATATATATATATATATAACTGATGCAGGTCTATTGCCATAGAGCTTTTCTTCACTTTTCATTTCTGTTTGCCATTGGAGTGAATATTTAAAATTGACTTTTCTTGTACTTCATTTATGCAATTGCAAAGATAATTACTTTTAATTTTCCTTTTCATAGCTTGTGTCGTAATAGATTTCAGTTCTTCATGGGTGATATTTACTTTTTCCATAAATACTTTAGTTTATATTGCCCAATGATCCTTTTTCATGTTTCGTTTTTCGGATATTACTCTTTTCATAAGTTCATTTCTTTGATTTTCTTCTATATACTTGAATAAATTTGAACTAAGTGATTCTTTTTCTTCTTCGCAGTTTAATTCCTTCAAATAATCATATACATAAATAAATATATACTACCATTAACTTGATACAGTATATAGGTATACATCAATGCCATGTGACTGTTCTTTCGCCAACCTCAACAAACTTTTTTGCATAAAAATCGTATTTACGGCTATGTAATTGGTAATTTTTTAAATAGATTAAATATAATTCTTTCAGATAACCAAATACATAAACAAGCAAATAAATCAAACCATTAACTTGATATATACGTATGCAACAATGCCGTGTGACAACATATTCCAAAGGCCAACTTCTACAAACTTTTTTTGAATAAAACTTGTATTTACGGCTATGTATTTGGTAAATTTGTAAATAGATTAAATCTAATTCTTTCAAGTAACCAAATACATAAATAAATAAATAAATAAAACCATTAACTCGATATATACATATACAACAATGCTGTGTGACAACGTATTCCAAAGGCCAACTTCTAAAATTTTTTTTTAATAAAGATCGTATTTACGGCTATGTATTTGGTAATTTTGTAAATAAATTAAATCTAGTTCCTGCACATAACCAAATACATAAACAAATAAATGAATAAAACTATTAGCTAGATATATGGGTATAGAACAGTGCTGCTAGAAGGGTATTCATCTGCCAGGCTCACAAGCTGTTCAGTACCCGAAGTTTGTATATATCAAAACAAGCCAGGTAGGTCGAAAAATTGATTTATTAATAATTTATGGGCCTTTGTCGTAACGGCGGAAATGTGTAACTCGGAATGACGTAAATCGGGGACCTTTCCTTTTATTTTGGAGGTGGCCAAACTGCGGCTCACAAATATGTTGGGCTTGCGACTTTTTTCTCTAGAGTTGATATAAAAAGTAAATAAGAAAATATATTTCTTTAATTATTCACAGGTTATGAAGTTAAACCAAATTGGTTTAGTACAAATATAATTAAAATTATATCGTAAGCAAATATTGTTTTTCAGAGAAGGAATATCTAATTTTTTAACCTTCTATATTTAGCATTTCAATTTTATACTTTTCCAACCCGAATTTGCATATCTTTTTCTTAGATGTTTCCATAATAGATTTCCATATTAAATACATTCTGGTTTGTTGAAATCATTATCAATCTAGACTAAGGAACTTTTCGGTATATTAAGTATACTAATTTAATGCCTAGCTTAGAAAATTGCATACGTGACTAAATATAATTGATAGAAGTCTTTATTAGTGTTTACAACAATTTTTATCATTAAAGTATGTAAATAACCATATAAATTTATTGAATTTTGTTCATGTCTCGCAGAAATTTATCAAATGCGGCTCCAACATTAAACAAGTTTGGCCACGCCTCCGTTTTATATAAATATGTGTGTGTACTTATCTAAATGTAATCACCTAATTGTGCTTATAGGAAAGAGCCCCGTGCTCGTAACTTCTCGTCTCCTGGTTGGTTCCATTTTGTACTTAGTAATATTTATCATACTTGTCCTTAAACTATGGATTGAGCTAGCGTTAACTACCTCCTCTTAGACTTAAAAAGTACTTCCTTACATCCTGCAAAGAAGTTTTCTTATGAAACTTCAAACTATGACCGCTAGTTCTAGTGCCAGCCATATCAAAATATCGATCCCTATCCACTCTGTCATAATCATGAAGGAATTTAAAAGCCGTCACCATATTCCCCCTCATTCTTTTAGATTCGAGTGATGGTAAGTCTAATTCCCTCAGCCTTTTATCATAACTGAGGTTGCGTAATTCTGGCACCAGTTTTGTGGCATATCTTTTAGCTTTTTCCAGCTTAACTACATGTTTTTTTTTCAAGTATGGATCCCAAATGGGGGCTGCATATTCAAGCTTTGCCCTCACGTAGGTTACATAAATATTTCTGAACATTTCCTTGTCCATTTGACTGAAGGCTACCCTTATATTTGCTAAGAAAGCATATGCTGCCCTTACTATGCCCTTTATATGCATTTCTAGAGACAAATTGGCCGGTTTGTTTACTCCTGGATCTCTCTCATTTTCTGTCTCTTGAAGTTCTGCTCCTGCCATTGAGTAGTCAATCTAGGGCCTTCTTGCACTTGTACCCATTCTCTTTTTTTTTTTATTGTGACACCAGGACGGGCCAAAAAAAAAAAAACTACCCTCATCAAGCCTGGGCACGAAGAAAACAAAAAGAGAAACATAGATGGGGTGTGTTGTGACTTGTCAGGTGTGAAGGGATAATAAGACATGTGTAACGAATATCCGAGATATTCGGTGTTGCAGTAGGCATAGAAAGAGAACCGTAACTGAAGGAGGACTTAACATCGAACTGTCCAGGATAGTCTTATTTAAGTCCACAAGACTCCTCAGCTGTAGTACTGCAACAGGCAGTTGTTGCCATGGGCCAAGCTACTACATGGTAAGTTTTACCTTATTTTAAGAAGTATTAATTTTCATAAGCCACTTTTCTGACCACTCATGCAGACTATTTACGTCTTCCTGAAGATCTCTACCATTGTTCTTATCTCTTGCTTTTTGCACAATCTTTGCATCATCTGCAAACATATTCATGAATGAATTTACGGACTCTAGTAGGTCATTTACATATACAAGGAACGGAAGTGGCCCTGAAACATGAACCTGTGGAACTCCACTACTAACTCTCCTCCATTCAGACATTGATTGTCATACTCTAACCCTCTGCACCCTTCCTTCTAAGAAAGTTTTTATCCAGTTCAAGACATTCCACCTATTCTCGCCATTGCTTGCAGCTTCTTAATAAGTCTCCCGTGTGGGACCATATCATATGCTTTATGGAAGTGTAGCAATATGCAATCTGCCCAGCCCTCTCTATCTTGTAAGATTAGGCTTACCTCATTATAAAATTCTAATCAGTTTGCTACTATTGATCTACCTTCTCTTAAGCTATGTTGTCTCACTGATGAAAAGTTGTGGGATTCCAAGTGAAGAGAGATCTGTTTTCTTAGTAGTTTTTTCATAAAGTTGCAAACTATGCTGGTCAAGGAAACTGCTCTAAAGTTTAGAGCTGCATCCCACCTTCCCTTTTTGAAGATAGGTACCACATTCGCTTGTTTCCAATATCTTGGAATTTCCCCTGATTTCAGCTACCTTTCAGATATGATACTAAGTGCCACTAATATTGATTTAGCACATTTCTTAAGTATATAAGGGGATATATCATCAGGACCTGTAGCTTTATGGGCATCTAAGTCTATCAGCGCTTTGCATACCTCTATGGCTGAAAAGATGATGTTCTCTAATACCGGCCCATGAGCTCCTATTTGCAATCTGAGGGAGTGGAGCATTTTCTGCTGTAATACTGACTGAAACTCCTTGTTCAATTCTTAGCAGATCTCTTCATCAGTCTCAGTGATGCTTCCATCGGCTCTCTTTAGCTTTAAAACCTGTTCTTTTATCTTCAGTTTTCCTTTGATAAAGCTGTGGAAGAGTTTGGGATTATCTTAGCCTTCCTGGTGATCACTTTTTTAGTCCCTCTCTGCCTCTCTTCTTTTACTTAGGTAATCACTTCTTGCTCTTGCATAAGTCTGCCCAACATTATGTTTTTTCTCCTCCTATTCCTTTTCCAGCATTAGTCTCTCCATTCCTTAGCTTTCTTTCACTCATTATTGAACCATTTCTGTCTGGCATGAATAACTCTTATTTTAGTGGAAGGTATGCAATAATCTACTGTCTTCCCATATTCCTCACAAAAGATGTTGTATAGTTCTAATAAAGATTTATTGTTAAATAAGGTTCTCCAGCCAATAACTGCAAAAAGCTCATTAAATTTGAAGTACTCTCCTTTCGGATAGTTCCTCCTCATGTTCTCAGTGCCTCTACTTTCAGACAGAACATTTTCGATGATATACTCCATCAACAGCACACAGTGGTCACTCTTTCCAAGTGGTTGTTCATTCTCAATTTTTTCAATATCCAACACATTTTCTGTGAATACCAGATTAAGCAGCGATGGCTCTTCCCCACCCCTAGCCATCGTTGGTTCCAATACATGATGGTGTAGGAAATTCCTTTGTAAGCAACCTAGGAATCTGGCCCCGAATGAGTACTCCCCACTATGTGGGGCAAGATTTATCCAATCTATCTCTCTTTGATTAAAATCTTCCATAATCAAAATCCTACATTTTCTCTCCCATGCAATGTTAAAAATTGAGTTTATGACTTTAGTAGTGCCTATGTGACTCTCCTCACAAACTTCTAGCCTATGTTGTTCCTTGGTGGGTTATATACAACAGTTTTTATAATGATCTCAGACCTAGTATTTATGCGAGCAACAAAAACCTCCTTGAACTCAATTTCTTTAGCAAAGTTTATTTCTTCAACCTGAAATCTTTCACTTGTGAGCAGTGCTATCCCTCCACCAGTCCTCTCGGGTCTTTCAAACCTTCATATTCTGAAGCCCTTAGGAAAAACTGTGACACACTTTATGTCCTCCCTT
>JAXCGZ010005831.1:97500-102500 GCA_037179515.1 Halocaridina rubra
TTTGCTAACCTGACAAAGACAGGTTGACCTTCGAAGCTTGGCTATGAAGGCAGAAAGGACTTCATGTTCATCATTCCTTCGAAGAGAAAACTGTACCTTAATAGGAGAGTCTTTATCCATACACTCTTCAAAGGGAATATCTAAAGCGTTGTATTTTGGAACGTTGTGTAATATATATATATATATATATATATATATATATATATATATATATATATATATATATATATATATATGTATATATATATATATATATATATATATATATATATATATATATATATATATATATATATATATATATATATTATATATATATATATATATATATATATATATATATATATATATATATATATATATATATATATATATATACATGAATCATATTTTACCCCGACCGGGACTCGAACCTAGGACACTTAATTACTGTCCCAAGGCGCTAACAACTACACCACAGAAGGTCTAAAAGAGAAACCAACCTTACAGGTTAACTGCTATTCTAGGAATGAATGCATTCTACTTGAATGTCACTCTGTTCATATTACAGTTTCTCCCAACCACATTCGTAGCTTTGTTTTCGCATTTATTTCAAATTCCAATCTAATTAGGGATCAACAATAATCAATTAAGCACATTACCATATGTGTAAACATGAATCATATTATACCCCGACCAGAACTCGAACCTAGGACACATAATTACTGTGCCAAGGCGGTACCATCTACACCTAGTATAGCAGTTAAGCAGCAAATCGGTTTATCATTTAGACCTTCGGTGGTTTAGTTGGTAGCGCCTTGGCATGGTAATTATGTATCCTAGGTTCGAATCTCGGTCGGGGTAAAATATGATTCATGTTTTCACATATGGCAATGTGCTTATTTGATTATTGTTGATCCCTAATGAGATTGAAATTTGAATTAAATGCCAAAACAAAGCCACAAGTGAGGTTGGGAGAAACTGTAATTTGAACAGAATGGCATTCAGATAGAATGCGCTCATTCCTAGTATAGCAGTTAAGCTGTAAGATTGGTTTCTCCTTTACACCTTCTATGGTGTAGTTAGTAGCGCCTTGGCACAGTAATTATGTGTCTTAGGTGTAAGTTCCGGTCGGGGTAAAATATGATTCATGTTTTCACTGAAAATGCCACCCTACATTAACATAAAAAATAACTCAATACTTTTTATCAGTTACTCTCGTTTTGTTAACAATTACGATCAATATTTCTATTCTCACGGGAAGTGTGGCCTCGTACATTAAAATGGGAAAAATACACTTACAACGTACAACATGGTATGGGAAAATTTATAGATGTATTGTATACATATATATATATATATATATATATATATATATATATATATATATATATATATATATATAAATATGTATATATATATATATATATATATATATATATATATATATATATATATATATATATATATTATGTGTGTGTATATATATATATATATATATATATATATATATATATATATATATATATATATATATATATATATATATATATATATATATATATATATATATATATGTAGACTATTTCATGATTTATATATACAATAAAAAACATACCGAGCTTTAAAATGCAATAATTGGAGGAGTCACGCTCTCTTTCTCTACCTTTTCACACTGAAAATGTCACCCTACATTAACCCCAATAATAACTCAATGCTTTTTATCAATTACTCTCGTTTTGTTAACAATTACGATCAATATTTCCATTCTCACGGGAAGTGTGGCTTCGCACATCAAAACTGGGAAAAATACACCTACAACGTACAACATGGTATGGGAAAATTTATATATATATATATATATATATATATATATATATATATATATATATATATATATATATATATATATATATATATATATATATATATATATATATATATGTATGTATGTATGTATGTATTTTTTTTTTTACTACAGTTGTAATTTGAAAGCAACGGAGTACTTTACTACTTCCAGATATTTGTGTATTATTTTTTCATATTCATAGTTAATTGACATACTGTGGTGGAGGGCACAGCATCAAAGAATAGCCCCAACGTATTCCCTGCATGTCGTAAGAGGCGACTAAAAGTGGATGGGGCCAGGGGACTGGGAATCCCCCCCTTGTATTAACCACCTGCGAGAGGTCAAAGAAGAAGGGGAGTAGAGGAGAGAATAATTTCTTCCTAAACTCTAGTTTTGGGGCGTTTAAATGAGCTTGGTTGTAGTACGATAGAGAGTAAATGATGTGAGATTGGATATATGTTTGGTCGGAGGAGGATGGATGTATTCGAAGATGAAAGGAAAAGGAGAAGTGGCATATGGTGATGTGACAGGTAGGATGTCTGGGGTTGAAAGGGGGAGAGCGAGAGAAGCAGTGTCATTATTGCTGAGTGAATGGATGGTAAATAAGGTAGTGGAATGGAAAGAAGTGTCATCTTACGTGATGTGGGTGAGGGCTAGGATAGGTAGGGAATGTTGGGCTTATGTTATGGGCCAGGATGTGAGAGAAGTGAGGAAGAGCGGGATGAATTCTGGAATGAGTTAACCAGGTGTGTGAATGGTCTGAGTAGAAGGAACTATGTAGTTGTGTTGGGTGACTTGAATGCCAGGGTGGGTGATGGAGAGGTAGAAGGTGTTGTAGGAAAGTATGGGGTACCAGGTGGGAATGAGAGTGGCGAGAGAGTGTTAGGTATGTGTGTGGAACAAGAGCTGGTGATAGGTAATAGTTTTTTCACGAAGAAGTTAATAAGCATACATGGATGAGAGTGGCAAATGGAAGAGTGAAAGAAAGAGCATTGATGGATTAGGTGTTGGTAGCAAAGAGAATACTTGGTAGAGTGAAAGATGTACATGCATTTAGGGGTGTGGCTGCTGGGATGTCTGATAATTTTTGGTTGAAGCAAAAGTGGTATTAGCAAAAGAGTGGGGAAATAGAGGGGGGGATGTAGAAGGTAAATGATAAAGGTGAGAGTTGAAAAAGCCAGAGAAGAGACAGGAATATCATGACAGGTTGAAAGTGGCATATGACAGGGTGAAAGAAAGAGAAGTTGGGAAGTTAGAGGAGGAGTGGGGGTTGATGAAAGAATGTTTTGTGGGACATGCAAGTGATGTGTGTGGAAAGAGGATTGTTGGAGGTGGCATGAGGAGGGGCAGTGAATGGTGGAATGAAGGGGTGAAAATGAGGGTGGAAGAGAAAAAGAGGACTTTTGAGGAATGGCTGCAGTATAAAAGTAGTGGGATGTATGAAAGATATAGGGAGAAATATGTGGAAACCAAGTGGAAGGTAGAGGAAGAGAAGAGGTTGGTAAATGTTAGGTGGGGGCAGGATTTTGGTAGGTCATATGAGGAGAATAAAAAAGAAGTTTTGGAAAGAAGTGAAGAGAGTAAGGAAGGGTGGATCGAGGATGGAAGAGACAGTGAAAAATGTGAATGGACAGATGTTAAGAGGGAACGATGGAAGGGCAAGATGGGCAGAATATTTTGAGTGCTTGCTGAATGTTGAGGAAGATAGAGAGGCAGCTATAGTGGGGGTGTTCAAGTGCCAGTAATGGGAGATGAAAATGAGAGAGAGATTACAAGAGAGGAGGTGAAAAGGGCATTGTAATGAAGCGAAAGCAGGTAAAGCACCTGGAATGGATGGTGTGAGAGCAGAGATGTTGAAAGAAGGGGGTGTGACTGCATTGGAATGGTTTGTGAGAGTGTTTAATATATGCTTTATGTTGTTAATGGTGCCAGTGGAATGGATGATTGCTTGTATAGTGCCGCTATACAAAGGTAAGGGAGATGTGTTTGAATGCAGTAATTTTAGGGGTATAAGTTTATTGAGTGTGGTAGGAAAAGTGTATGGTAGGATACTGTTTAATAGATTAGGAATAAGACAGAAAATGTGATCGCGGAAGTGCAGACTGGTTTTAGAAGAGGTAGAGGTTGTATAGATTAGATTTTTATAGTTAGGCAGTTATGTGAAAAAATATTTAGCAAAGGGTAAGGATGTGTATTTTGCATTTTTTGATCTTGAGAAAGCGTATGATAGAGTTGATAGAGAGGTAATGTGGAATGTTTTCAGGTTATATGGAATTGATGGTAAACTGTTGCATGCAGTAAAGAATTAGTATGAGGGCAGTAGATCTTGTGGTAGGGCAGGGAGTGAAGTGAGTGAGTGGTTTCCAGTGAGTGTGGGACTGAGACAGGGATGTGTTATGTCACCATGGCTGTTCAAGTTGTATATTGATGGAGTCGTAAGAGAGGTGAATGAGCGATTGGGTGGTCGAGGTTTGAGAATGGTAGATAGGGATGATAACGAGTGGGAGCTGAATCAGTAGCTGTTTGCATATGATTCTGTGGCCGTTGCAGATTCAGAGGAGAAGCTGTGTCATTTAGTGTCAGAATTTGGAATGGTGTGTGAGAAAAGGAAGTTCCGAGTGAATGTGGGACAGAGTAAGATTATGAGGTGTACCAGAAATAAGGATGGTGCTGGATTGAATGTTATGTTGAATGGAGAGACACTTGAAGAAGTTGGTCAGTTTAAGTATTAAGGTTCGGTTATAGCTGCAAATGGTGGAGTGGAAGCAGATGTATGTCACAGAGTGAATGAAGGATGTAAAATGTTAGGTGCGTTGAAAGGAGTGATGAAGAATAGAGGGTTCGAAATGAATGTTAAGAAAGTTTTGTATGAGAAAGTGGTTGTGCCAACTGTGATGTATGGGTCAGAGTTATGGGGTATGAAAGTAAGTGAGAGACGGAAACTAAATGTGTTTGAGATGAAATGCCTGAGGAGTATGATTGGTGTATCTCGGTTGGATAGGGTTAGGAATGAAGTGGTGAGAGCACGAACGGGTGTGAAGTGAGAATTTGCAGACAGAGTAGATATGAATGTTCTGAGATGGTTTGGCCATATGGAAAAGATGGATGATGAAAGACTGCTGAAAAAGGTGATGAATGCGAGAATTGATGGGAGAAATGCTAGACGGAGGCC
>JAXCGZ010005831.1:105000-112500 GCA_037179515.1 Halocaridina rubra
ATATATTTAATCAATACAAAAACATAAAGATTACATAGATTATTGTCTAATGATGATTAAGAGTTATACGAAAAGCGAAATTGCTGATTAGAGAGAGAAATGACATAGTATATCAAGCACTCCATTTAGATAATATTAGCCGCGTGTGTACTTAAGGGCTATAAAGTGTAATGTGACAGGGGGAATGTACATACCTACTGTACACCCTGTATATCGTGTTCACTGTGAAACACTGCGTACGAAACTGTTCAAAATTTCCACGAAGTAACAGCGAATGAAATTTGTGCGTATATGAGTTGTTAGATGAATATGCACTATCAATATGACACTGTACACTTTTGAACATGATGTACGTACAAGACATCATTGACAAATTTTTAACAATGAACAGATTTTACAAAGCTGTACAAAGGTATGTTCAGAATTTTCTCTTATCTCTTTCATTCTAGAAAGATGTACATTGTACAACCCCATAATTGTATATCTGGTTTTTATATTTTTGAAGTCCTAATAGTATACTTATTTTTATATGATAGACATGTACAGCTTGTACAAATGTACATTATATATTGATTCCGCTTATTTTCAAGGGAATATTCTGTAACAGAAATTGTACACTCATAACTGATGATATACAATCCCGAATAGTTTGTCCAAAAGTATAACGTGCATACAGTACCAATTTAGCTACAGTAATGAAAATTTTGGCCAATACCCTCACAACCCTAGTATATACATATATATATATATATATATATATATATATATATATATATATATATATATATATATATATATCTTCATATATATATATATATATATATATATATATATATATATATATATATATATATATATATTCATATATATATATATATATATTTATATATATATATATATATATATATATATATATATATATATATATATATATATATATATATATGTATATATATGGTGTAGTGGTAGCGCCTTGACTTAGTAATCATAAGTCCTAGGTTCGAGTCTCGGTCGGGGTAAATAATGATTCATGTTTTCACATATGTAATGTGCTTAATTGGTTATTTCATGGCCCGAATGAGATTGGGAATTGAATTAAATGCTAAAATGAAGCCACGAGTGAGGTTGGGGAATCTATAATATGAACATAGTGGCATTCAGTTAGAATGCGTTCATTCCTAAGTATAGCAGATATAAGCTATAAGGTTGGATTCCTTTTTAACCTTCTGTGGTGTAGTGGTAGCGCCTTGACTTAGTAATTATAAGTCCTAGGTTCGAGTCCCGGTCGGGGTAAATAATGATTCATGTTTTCACATATGTAATGTGTAATTGGTTATATATATATATATATATATATATATATATATATATATATATATATAAATATATATATATATATATATATATATATATATATATATATATATATATATATATATATATATATGTATATATATATATATATATATATATATATATATATATATATATATATATATATATATATATATATATACACACACACACACACACACACACACACACACACACACACGGTAAAACTAAAACTCTACAGTTTTTACAAAAATGTATTTTATGAGGAGTACTAATATAGGTACTTTTAGGGGGGTTACTGTACAGTCGCTGAAGAATACTAATATTGTGTATTCAGAATGTTTTTTTTTTTTTAATTTCAGTTTGTCCGAATGTTTACAATCTGTACATTCTTACTGGATTCTTATGATGCTGTAAAGTTTGTAAAGAGATGAACTGTATGTACTGTGATACAGAGGTACTATTCGGGGAAGTCTTGTATAACTGAATAATTGTAGCTTTAAAAATTATGTTTTATTTCTACATACACATTGTACAAGTTTTACTGTGTAACAGTTTCATAACTTAGAGGAAAGCCAGTATAAGACAGCATCGTACACTTGCAAATTAATATTTTGTAACTTTCCACATCTAGTACAGAAGCGTAAGACATATATTGTATTGTCACTATTAATCCCTATTCGAATGGAGGTTGAAATAGACAGGTTAGAGCTGGAGAATTTATGGATGGATGCCTTTCTTATCGCCCCGCGGTGGGCTCGAAGAGGGGTTGTAAGTACCCGAGTCAAGTGCCGTAGCCATTTAGCTATCGCGGTCCCCTTGATGTATACCAATTTTTACAATACATTTGTACACTGAAAATTGTTGGTTTATAATATTGTACAGCTTGCATTAACGTGTACAACATATCCAATATTTTATTTTATAAGGGGGAGACTCGTACCGCCCAGCACTGTACGCCTGAAATTAATGCTTTGCAACGTTGTACAGTTTGTACAAAAATTTACATTACACGATTTTATACATTTCGTTTAAGTTTGGGGCATACGCACAATCCCCAGTATTATACACTGCATATACACTTTAATTTGTTATTTTTATAACTGTTAACACGCTCTCCCACCTCGATCATGTGGATTGGTTGTTATGGTGATTGGTTGAGGGGTTGTTGATTGATGGTAAGGAAGGGGGGGGGGTTAGGCTGGAGAGGTTTGAGATTGGGGGAGACTAAAACCGAATTGGCTGTTAAAGGTTGTAGAGGTTTGGTTGGGTTGTGGGTTGATATCGCACTGCGTGAGGGGGTTGTTGGTGTTGATGTCGGGGGGGGGGGAGAAGCTTGGGAGGGGCTTTGGGTAGAGGTGGTTAATACCATATTCCAGTTGCAAGTTAACGAGCGTTATTATTTGCCTTCTAAGAAATGAAGACAAAATGCAGTTTTCTTGTCAAATTAGTTTATTCACTATTAATTATATTTTAATTGTATTTACCTCGTGTCACAATCATAAAAAAAAGATGTATGTTTTTTCCTACTCATTGCCGTATTCGTTATTTTAATTTTTTTTGTTCTTTTCATATTTAATTGGTTAAATCAGCATTATTATTATTATTATTATTATTATTATTATTATTATTATTATTATTATTATTATTATTATTATTATTATTATTATTATTATTATTATTATTATTATTAATATTATCAGTAGTAGTAGTAGTAGTAATGGCAGTCGTAGTAGCAGTAGTAGTAATAGTAGTCGTTGTTGTTGTTACGGAATATATATATATATATATATATATATATATATATATATATATATATATATATATATATATATATATATATATGTATATATATATATATATATATATATATATATATATATATATATATATATATATTTATATATATATATATATATATATATATATATATATATATATATATATATATATATATATATATATATATATATATATATTTATATATATATATATATATATATATATATATATATATATATATATATATATATATATATATATATATATATATGTATATATATATATATATATATATATATATATATATATATATATATATATATATATATATATATATATATATATATATATATATAATCAAATAAACACATTATCATATATGAAAACATGAATCATATTTTACCCCTGACAGAGACTCGAACCAAAGACACAATTTCCGTATTAAAGCGCTACCCATTACACCACTGAAGGTCTAAGAAAGAGGCCAACCTCAAAGCTACCTGACTTGCTAGGAATGAACGGATTCTTTCTGAATGCATTGGCACAACATTTATGTGTCTTAAGTTCGAGTCCCAGTCAGTGGTAATATATGATTCATGTTTTCACGTATGTTAATGTGTATATTTGAGCATTAATGATGCCTATATAGATTGGGATATGAATTAAATGCGAAAACGAAGCCACGAGTGAGGTTGGGAGAAGCTGTTATATATATGAACAAAAAGGCATTCAGAATGAATGCATTCATTCCCAGTAACGCAGTTAGCTTTGAGATTGGCTTCTCTCTTAGACCTTCAGTGGTGCTGTTTGTAGTGGCTTGGCACAGTAATTATGTGTCTTAGGTTCGAGACCCCGTCAGGGGTACAATATGATTCATATATATATATATATATATATATATATATATATATATATATATATATATATATATATATATATATATATATAAATATATATATATATATATATATATATATATATATATATATATATATATATATATATATATATATATATATATATATATATATATGCTTGTGTGTGTGTGCGTGCGTGTGTTTGAATGTCTGCGGCGTGCGTGCGTGCGTTTATGTGTGTATAAACTAAAAAAAAAAGTTCATGGCTCCCAGGGACTAATGGAGTTTAACGCGACCTCAGTATTAGCATGCAATACATCTTGCGTGAAATTAGAAGTAAATAGACGAAAGCTTCCAGGAGAATTTAGTCTCATAAATCAGAAATTATTCTGAAAATACATATCAATCCAGTGGTACTGTATTACCTATTCTTTCTTTTGTACCTGTTATGAATTTAAATCTGCATTTTTATGTAAATGTTAAATTTTCACAATATTCGGTTTTCAAAATTCTGCATGAGCACAGTCAGATACATGCTTATTGGCATGCCTGAAGTCTTGGCGCTATTTCTATCAATGTACCCATTAAGACAACTTAGTTGGTTAGGGCTCGATGACGATAGAATATATTATTAATGCTATTTTAATGTGAATGAATAAAAAAATATACACAGGCTTACTATCGTGCTTAAGCTCGTGGTGACGTTTCTATATGTGTAATTATTAGAAGTGTGGAGTTGGTAGCGGTTAGCATAGGACAGACAATATTTTAACGCAGTGCCATTCAGGTTCACTTGAAGGCAGCAACAATGAAGCGCCAATCCTCAATGGTTTGTCTGATGTATGTACATCAAGAGTTCCCGACTTTTCTTCCACGGTTTTGATCCACGACTTCTTCTTGTTCCACGTATTCATGGAAGGCCTTGTAAAAGTGTCCTTCAAGGGAGTTCACTCATCCGCCACCTAGGAGACACTCCTAGAACTTACCAGTTGAATTTACCAGCTGAGTTTTGCGAGATCTATTGTGCATAAAATTAGCGCTTTTTGCTCGCCTCTCCTCTTTACCTGTTGAATTTTTCTTATTATTCATCCATCTTATGCTTGTTATATTTATTTTTAAAATTATTTACTGCCGTGACATTTATAATATGTGTTGGCAAACTGTTCCAGCTATTGACTACTTGTTCCGGTGTTACGTCACGGACTCCCTTTTCAACCAAGGGCTAGGACGGTTGCCTTTTTGCGAAGGACTTGTTTTGGCAGATGTAATCGTTACCTGAGTGCATGCCCTTGCTAACCTCAGACCGTGACGGGGCGCGAACCCTCGACCTGACGCCTCAGAGTCGCGGACGCTACCGCTTGAGCCACGGTGACTACAATAATAATAATAATAATAATAATAATAATAATAATAATAATAATAATAATAATAATAATAATAATAATAATAATAATAATAATAATAATAATAATAATAATTACAACAATCCAAGGCCTTAATCTTAGTCTGGAGAGTCAAACATAAATGCATGGCAAAGCTTTACTAAGGTTGAAGGCCAAGCAGTACGAGAGGCGACTAAATCAGTATCACTAAACTCTTGTCATTAATATATATATATATATATATATATATATATATATATATATATATATATATATATATATATATATATATATATATATATATATATATATAAGCACATTACATATGTGAAAACATGAATCTTTTTTTTTTTATACCCCGACCGGGATTCGAACCTAGGACTTATAATTACTAAGTCAAGGCGCTACCACTACACCACAGAAGGTTAAAAGGAATCCAACCTTATAGCTTATATCTGCTATACTTAGGAATGAACGCATTCTAACTGAATTCCACTATGTTCATATTACAGATTCCCCAACCTCACTCGTGGCTTCATTTTAGCATTTAATTCAATTCCCAATCTCATTCGGGCCATGAAATACAAATAAGCACATTACATATGTGAAAACATGAATCATTTTTTTACCCCGACCGGGACTCGAACCTAGGACTTATAATTACTAAGTCAAGGCGCTACCACTACACCACAGAAGGTAAAAAGGAATCCAACCTTATAGCTTATATCTGCTATACTTAGGAATGAACGCATTCTAACTGAATGCCACTATGTTCATATTTCAGATTCCCCAACCTCACTCGTGGCTTCATTTTAGTATTTAAGTCAATTCCCAATCTCATTCGGGCCATGAAATACAAATAAGCACATTACATATGTGAAAACATGAATCATTTTTTTTTACCACGACCGGGACTCGAACCTAGGACTTATAATTACTAAGTCAAGGCGCTACCACTACACCACAGAAGGTTAAAAGGAATCCAACCTTATAGCTTATATCTGCTATACTTAGGAATGAACGCATTCTGTAATATGAACATAGTGGCATTCAGTTAGAATGCGTTCATTCCAAAGTATAGCAGATATAAGCTATAAGGTTGGATTCCTTTTAACCTTCTGTGGTGTAGTGGTAGCGCCTTGACTTAGTAATTATAAGTCCTAGGTTCGAGTCCCGGTCGGGGTAAAAAAATGATTCATGTTTTCACATATGTAATGTGCTTATTTGTATTTCATGGCCCGAATGAGATTGGGAATTGAATTAAATGCTAAAATGAAGCCACGAGTGAGGTTGGGGAATCTGTAATATGAACATAGTGGAATTCAGTTAGAATGCGTTCATTCCTAAGTATAGCAGATATAAGCTATAAGGTTGGATTCCTTTTAACCTTCTGTGGTGTAGTGGTAGCGCCTTGACTTAGTAATTATAAGTCCTAGGTTCGAGTCCCGGTCTGGGTAAAAAAATGATTCATATATATATATATATATATATATATATATATATATATATATATATATATATATATATATATATATATATATATATTATGTATGTGTACATATATATATATATATATATATATATGTATATATATATATATATATATATATATATATATATATATATATATATATATATATATATATATATTATGTATATATATATATATATATATATATATATATATATATATATATATATATATATATATATATATATATATATATATATATATATAGGTAAAGTTTTATCAAACAAATGTATCTAGGGATTACTGTGGTTAGAATCCTTGTGCAGATAATCCAGCTAGTTTTTAAATGCTAAATGCGAGAACAGCTGATAATTATGTCCACTAGTCCCTGTGATAGCCTAGCTGGGTTTGGTCTGTCTAATGCAAAATAAACACATCTGTTATTTATGGCCTTTATATACCAGGGACTTGTTTATTGCAAACGTATAAAGCTGATTTCATATTCTACCAAGGTAATGTCAGACTTAATTGTACTAAGTAATTGTTAAGGTTACAGTCCTTGTACAGTTAGTGGCTAGCAGTTATTTATGACCTTTAGATTCTTTGCAATAGCCCAGCAGCCCAGTTAGGTTGGTCTGTCAAAAGCAAGTACGCCTCTTTATTATGTCCTTTA
>JAXCGZ010005832.1:0-118748 GCA_037179515.1 Halocaridina rubra
GGATTTCTTATTTAGGGAAATTATGTTAAAGTTTTGCACTAATCACTTAGTCACTCAAAAACACAAGGAAAAATTTAAGAGATACTGGGATGATGGTACTATTGTGTGTGATTAAATAATTGTGATTACCTAATTGTGTTTACAGGAAAGAGCCCAAAGCTTGTATCTTCCCGTCTCCTGAGAGGTTCCATTTTATACTTAGTGATACTTATCATACCTGTCCTTAAAACTATGGATTGAGATAGCATTAACTACCTCCTCGCTTAGCCAATTCCAATTATCAACTACTCTTACACTGAAAAAGTATTTCCTTACATCCTGCAAAGAAGTTTTCTTTAGAAGCTTCAAACTATGACCTCTAGTTCTAGAGCCTGCCATATAAAAATATCGATGCCTATCCACTCTATCATAACCATGAAGGAATTTAAAGACTGTCACCATATCCCCCCTCAATCTTCTAGCTTCGAGTGATGGTAAGTCTAATTCCCTCAGCCTCTCATCATAACTGAGATTGCGTATTTCTGGCACCAGCTTCGTGGCATGTATTTGAACTTTTTCAAGCTTAGCTATGAGCTTTTTCAAGTGTGGATTCCAGAAGGGGGCTGCATATTCGAGTTTTGGCCTCACATAGGTTACATAAATATTTCTAAACATTTCCTTGTAAATGTGCCTGAAGGCTACCCTTACATTTGATAAGAATGCATATGCTGCCCTTACTATATCATTTATATGTATTTATGGAGACAAATATGCCAGTCTGTTTACTCCTAGATCTCTCTCATTTTCTGTTTCTTGAAGTTGTACTCCAGCCACGGAGTAGTCAAGCTTGGGCCTTCTTGGACTTGTATCCACTCTCATTACCTTTCATTTTGAAGTATTGAATTTCATTAGCCACATTTCTGACCACTCATGCAGATTATATAGATCCTTCTGAAGTTCTCTATCATTGTTCTCGTTTTTTACTTTCTTCACAATCTTTGCATCATCTGGAAACATATTCATGAATGAATTTACAGACTCTGGTAGGTCATTTACATATACAAAGAACAAAAGTGGCCCTAAAACTGAACCCTGTGGAACTCCACTACTAACTCTTCTCCATTCAGACACTGAGTGTCTTAGTCTAACCCTCTGTTCCCTTCCTTCTAAAAAAAATTTTATCCATTCCAAAACATTTCCACGTATTCTAGCCATTACTTGCAGCTTCTTAATAAGTCTCCCATGAGGAACAGTGTCAAACGCTTTCTGGAAGTCTAGGAATATGCAATCTACCCAGGCCTCTCTTTCCTGTAAGATTCAGCTTACCTCATCATACTATTCTATTAAGCTTGTTACTGTTGATCTACCTTCTCTGAAGCCATGTTACCTCACTGACAAAAAGTTGAAGAATTCCAAGTGAAGAGAGATATGTTTCCTTAATAGTTTCTACATAACTTTGCAAACTATGCTGTTCAAGGAAACTGGCCTATAATTCAGAGCCTTATCCCCCCTTCCCTTTTTGAAGATAGGTATCACATTTGCTTGTTTCCAGCATCTTGGAATCTCCCCTGTCTCCAGTGACTTTTTAAATATGATACTTAGTGCCACTGATTTTGAGTTTGAGAACTTTTTAACCACATGAGGGGATATGTCATCAGGACCTGTAGCTTTATGAACATCTAAATCTATCAGCGCTTTGCATACCTCTGTGGCTGTAAGGTTGATGTTCTCTAATACCGGCCCTTGAGCTTCTATCTCTGCAATCTGAGGGGGTGGGGTATTTTCTACTGTAAATACTGACTGAAACTCTTTGTTCAATTCTTGCAGATCTCTTCATCCGTCTCAGTGATGCTTCCATCCGCTCTCTTTAGCCTTAAAACCTGTTCTTTTACCTTCAATTTTCCTCTGATAAAGCTGTGGAAAAGCTTGGGATTTTCTTTAGCCTTCCTGGTGATGTCCCTTCCATAGTCTCTCTCTGCCTCTCTCCTTTTACTTAGGTAGTCATTTCTTGCTCCTTTGTAGGTTTGCCAGACATTTATGTTTTTTCTCCTCCTATACCTTTTCCAGCATTTGTCTCTCCACTCATTAGCTCTTTTACACCCATTATCAAACCATTTCTCTCTGGCATGAATTACACCTACTTTGGTGACAGGTATGCAGCAATCTACTATCTTCCCATATTTCTCACAAAAGATGTCATGCATTTCTTGTAGAGATATGTTGTAAAATAAGGTTCTCTAGTCAGTAACTGCTAAAAGCTCATTCATTTTGATGTAATCTTCTTTCGGATAGTTCCTCCTCATGTCCTCGGTGCCTCTACTCTCAGGCAGACTATCTTCAATGATATATTCCATCAACAACACACAGTGGTCACTCTTTCCAATTGGTGGTTAATTCTCAATTTTTTCAATATCCAACACATTATCTGTGAATACTAGATCATGTAGTGATGGCTCATCCCCACCCCTGGCCCTCGTTGGTTGCATTACATGTTGGTGTAGGAAATTCCCTTGTACGCAATCTAGCAATCTTGCCCCGAATGTCTCCTAACCACTTTGTGGGTCAAGATTTATCCAATCTATCTCTTTATGATTAAAATCTCCCATAATCAAAATCCTACATTTTTTCTCTCGTGCCATGTTAACAGCTGAGTTTATGACTTCATTAGTACCTATGTGGCTTTCCTCATAAACTTCAAGCCTATTCTGGTTTCTTGGTGGGTTATATACAACAGTTATTGTAATGCTCTCTGACCCAGTATTTATGCGAACTGTGATTACCTAATTGTGATTACCTAATTGTGTTTATGGGAAAGAGCCCAAAGCTCGTTTCTTCCCGTCTCCTGAGAGGTTCCATTTTGTACTTAGTGATACTTATCATACCTGTCCTTAAAATTATGAATTGAGATAGCATTAACTACCTCCTCGCTTAGCCAATTCCAATTTTCAACTACTCTTATGCTGAAAAAGTATTTCCTTACATCCTGCAAAGAAGTTTTCTTTAGAAGCTTCAAACTATGATCTCTAGTTCTAGAGCCAGCCATATCAAAATTTCGATCCCTATCCACTCTATCATAACCATGAAGGAATTTAAAGACTGTCACCATATCCTCCCTCAAACTTCTAACTTTGAGTGATGGTAAGTCTAATTCCCTCAGCCTCCCATCATAACTGAGGTTGCGTATTTCTGGCACCAGTTTTGTTGCATGACTTTGAACTTTTTCAAGCTTAGCTATGTGCTTTTTCAAGTGCGGATTCCAAAAGGGGGCTGCATATTCGAGTTTTGGCCTCACATAGGTTACATAAATATTTCTGAACATTTCCTTGTCCATGTGCGTGAAGGATATCCTTACATTTGATAAGAAGGCATATGCTGCCCTTACTATGCCATTTACATGTATTTCTGGAGACAAATCTGCCAGTATGTTTACTCCTAGATCTCTCATTTTCTGTTTCTTGAAGTTGTACTCCAGCCACCGAGTAGTCATGCTTTGGCCTTCTTGCACTTGTACCCATTCTCATTACCTTACATTTTGAAGTACTGAATTTTATTAGCCTCTTTTCTGATCAATCATGCAGAGTATTTAGATCGTCCTCAAGTTCTCTACCATTGTTCTCATTTCCTACTTTTTTTTCACAATCTTTGCATCATCTGCAAACACATTCGTGAATGAATTTACAGACTCTGGTAGGTCAATTACATATACAAGGAACAAAAGTGGCCCTAAAACTGAACCCTGTGGAACTCCACTACTAACTCTTCTCCATTCAGACACTGAATGTCTTACTCTAACCCTTTGTTCCCTTCTAAGTAAGTTTTTATCCATTTCAAGACATTTCCATGTATTCTAGCCATTGCTTGCACCTTCCTAATAAGTCTCCCATGTGGAACAGTGTCAAACGCTTTCTGGAAGTCTAGCAATATGTAATCTGCATAGCCCTCTCTTTCCAGTAAGATTCAGCTTACCTCATCATAAAATTCTCATAAGTTTGTTACTCTTGATCTACCTTCTCTGAAGCCATGTTGCCTCACTGACAAAAAGTTGAAGAATTCCAAGTGAAGAGAGATATGTTTCGATAGTAGTTTCTCCATAACTTTGCAAACTATGCTGTCAAGGAAACTGGTCTATAGTTTAGAGCCGTATCTCTCCTTCCCTTTTTGAAAATAGGTATCACGTTTGCTTGTTTTCAGCATTCTGGAATCTTCCCTGACTCCAGTGACTATTTAAATGTGATACTTAGTGCCACTGATAAGGAGTTTGTGCATATTTTAAGTACATGAGAGGATATATCATTACGACCTGTAGCTTTATGAACATCTAACTCCATCAGCGCTTTGCATACCTCTGTGGTTGTAAGGTTGATGTTCTCTAATACCAGCCCTTGAGCTTCTATCTCTGCAATCTGAAGGGTGGAGTATTTTCTGCTGTAAATACTGACTGAAACTCCTTGTTCAATTCTTTGCAGATCTCTTCATCCATCACAGTGATGCTTCCATCCGCTCTCTTTACCCTTAAAACCTGTTCTTTTAACCTTAGTTTTACTCTGATAAAGCTGTGGAAAAGCTTGGGATTATCTTTAGCCTTCCTGGTGATGTCCCTCCCTTAGTCTCTCTCTGCCTCTCTTGTTTTACTTAGGTAGTCATTTCTTGCTCCTTTGTAGGTTTGCCAGGCATTTATGTTTTTTCTCCTCCTATACCTTTTCCAGCATTTGTCTCTCCACTCCCTAGCTCTTTTACACTCATTATCGAACCATTTTTCTCTGGCATGAATTACACCTACTTTGGTGAAAGGTATGCATCTACTATCTTCCCATATTTCTCACAAAAGATGTCATACATTTCTTGTACAGATTTGTTGTAAAATAAGGTTCTTCTGTCTATAACTGCAAAATGCTCCTACATTTTGATGTAATCTCCTATCGGATAGTTCCTCCTCATATCCTCAGTGCATCTACTCTCAGGCAGAATATCTTCAATGATATGCTCCATCAACAACTCACAGTGGTCACTCTTTCCAATTGGTGGTTCATACTCAATTTTTTCAATATCCAACACATTTTCTGTGAATACTAGATTAAGTAGTGATGGATCATCCCCATTCCTGGCTCTCATTGGTTCCATTGCATGTTGGTGTAGGAAATTCCCATGTACGCAATCTGGGAATCTTGCCCCGAATGAGTCCTCACCTCTGTGTGTATTAAGATTTATCCAATCTATCTCTTTATGATTAAAATCTCCCATAATCAAAATCCTACATTTTCTCTCCAGTGCCATGTTAACAACTGAGTTTATGACTTCAATAGTACCTATATGACTTTCCTCATAAACTTCTAGCCTATTCTGGTTCCTTAGTGGGTTATATACAACAGTTATTGTAATGCTCTCTGACCCAGTATTTATGCGAGCAACAAGAAATTCCTTGAACTGACTTTCTACAGCCAAGTTTATTTCTTCAACTTGAATCCTTTCACTTATGAGCAGTGCTATCCCTCCACCCGTCCTCTCAGATCTTTCAACCTTTAATATTCTAAAGCCCTTAGGAAAAACTGTGACACTGTTTATGTCCACACTCAACTTAGTCTCTGAAATTGCTACTATATCGGCCTTACTGTAGTGAATGCTATCTTTTAATTCTTCTGCCTTACCAGCTAATCCATCAGCATTTGTGTATAACAATCTTAATGAGGTCCCATCCTCTGATCTTCTGTCATTATCTTATTTATCTCCCCTTTGTCTGGAAGAACTCTGAAATGAAAATTTTTCTTCTCTTCTTCATTTCTTTCCTCATTTAACCTTCTTGCCTCTTCCAACAAGTTTTTTATCTTTCCCAACTCTTCCTGTGTTCTGTATCTCTAATGAACACTTCTTTGAATTCTTGAAGGTCTTTTAGACTTTTTTCTCATCAATATGTCTCTACATGTCTCCCCTCTCTTAAAGGTTACTTTTGTTGGTTTCTGCTTCCCTTCTCTCGAATATTTGCCTAGTTGATGAATGTTTGCAATATCCTCAGGACCACAAACTACTCCAAGCTTTCTTATCAGGTCTACAACCCTAGCTTTATTTTCTTCAAGACCCCCCTGCCATGTTGGCTCCTGGGGATCGCTTATGCCTGAGATTATCACTGTCTTCTCCTTATCAAGTGCCTGTTTAAATCAGTGGATTTACCCTTTCCATCACAACGTCTCTGATATTTTTGATTACTGTCTCTTTATAGTCAACTGTTTGTATGTTTTCCAGTGCCACCACCTTTACAGCCTCTTTTACTGCCACATTCCCCTTTAGTGCATCAGCAAAGGAAGTTCTCATGGCATCATGTTCATATTCAGCTCCTGAAACTCTTTTCTAAACTGTTCAATGATTTCCTTAATCTGAACATTCCAAGCTGCAATCTTGTCTCTCTCAGAAGAGAGCAGTGAACTAACATCTAATCCATTTGAGTTCTCATTCAGCTGTTTGTTGTTATCTTCTTGTTTAGAAATTCTGGTTTCTAGTTCACTCTTTTCCCCTTCCAACTTCTCTATTCGTTTTTCTAGATCTTTTCTCTCCTGCACTTGTGCTTTATTTGCTTCCTCCAAAAATCTTATTTCCTCTCTGAGTGTTTCATTCTCTTTCATATCTCTATCCAAACTCCGAATTTTATCATCAAGGCTCATAACCATTGCCTCTAAATCCTTGGTTTTCTGTTTTAATCTCCTAATAGCTACCCCTCCTCCTGCTGCTACGTCCCATAGAGATCCTCTATCATCCCTCTTCGACCCATGGGTGGGGGAGGTTTGGGACAGAGATGGACTCATTTTCAGTTTTCCCTTTCACAGATTATAGAAAGAAGAAGAGAAAGAAAAAAAAGAGAGAAAAACTTTTATTTACGCTTCACAGACAATTTGTATATCTTCATATAAGTGCTATTTAGTTACTCAATTTATCTCTTTTCTGGTAACACACATCCTAACTTAAAAATTTGGCTTTGTTAATTTGAGGGAAAAAAAGAAAAAAATGCAAACAAAAACAAAAGTGTACTTGAAGGAAAATTCGAATTTGTATCTGAGGAGACACCCACCTGTTTGTGCTGGCAGTCTGGTTCCAGCTCCAGTAGTGATAGGACCTGCCTTAGTATCTCTGTCCTCTTTTCCTCCTCTCTCACGAGATCCAGAAAAAGAAGAAGATTGTCTTTATTTTGTTTTGTGTTCCCGTTTTTTATTTAGTGAAAACAAGTGACTGTGTGTGTCATACACCCCAAATATTTTTGCCTGCTCTTCTCTCTCTTTTATAAGAGTTGGGAAGAAAAAGGGAAATAGAAAGTGTTCAGGTTCTAATTTGTTTTTATCTCTTTTGTGATAGGTAGTTGAAGCCTCTTCCTACCAGTGAAGTGAATTTCTCCTCCTCCACTCCATCCTGGATCTGAGGTGGAAGTTTCTACAAAAAAAAAAAAAACTAAGTATCTCGGTTTTCTTTTCTTCCTCTCTCACGAGAACCAAAAAGAGAAACAGAAAGATTGCCTTGTTGTTGTTTTTTTTGTGTGTTGTTTTGTTTAGTTGAACATATATTATTGTGTGTTCCATAATTCTATAGAAAATGTTCAAATTTCAACCTTGCATTTATTCTGTTTGCTTTTCCCTCTCTTTAGAGAGCTGGGAAGAGAAATAAAAAAACCACGTGGTGCTGAGCATAATTTCTGTTTGCACTCCCCTCTCCCACGAGAGTTGGGAAGAAGGAAAGAAGACTGTTTTAGTGATAAAGTGTTGTGGTGTTCCAATTAAGTGAAGTGATCCAGCCACAAGGCCCCTATATTTTATTAAGCGAAATTGACATACAGTGCAAGTGATATATACCTAGTGAAGTCTGTGATATCCATGAATAGTTGTTAGTCATGGCCTCTGCCGCTTCTCCTGCTCCCCCCCAGAGGGGGGAATGGAACTCGACCCCCCTCAAGAGGAGTGGACGGTTGTGGGAAAGAAGAGGCCAAGGACGGACTCTGGCAGTAGCCATGAGAGTGCTGCTGCCCCAGTTCCCCCCCAACCCCAAAGACCGATAGAGAGCCCATATCAAAGTTCAAAATTAAGCCTAATGTACAGGGTGAATTTATCATCCACCCATCCTCAGCAGAAGCCGCAGAGAAGATCCGCAGCCTCAACTCGCCTCACTTGACAGAGATGAACCCTGCCCAAAAAATAAAGAAATACTTCCTCATTGGCTTCCCTGTTGCTTGGTCAGTTGACCTGCTAACCAAGCAAACGTATATTACGGCTGCCACACATTGCTCCTCCAAAATAGAGGGACAAACCGTCCCCTCAAAACAAGTTCTGGTCCACATCTGTAGTCCACCCCCTTCACAAGTAAACCTCGGCATCTGGAGCAAATTCAACATAAGAGACTACACTCCTGAACCACTGAGATGTTTTCGGTGTCAAAGACTTGGGCACCATAGAAATACTTGCCATCTCCCAGAGAGATGTGCAATCTGCAGTGGGAGACATTCCACTGACCGCTGCCTCAACAAATTCAAGACCAATGAAGCAACAGTTGGCAAGTGACCAAACTGTATGGGAAACCATCACGCATGGAACAACCGCTGCCCAGAAAGGCTGAAAAGGATTCCTCAAAGAGTCCCTCCCTCTGCCCCTGTCACCTATCACACCACCTCCAACTTCACCCCAGTTCCTCCCCCCACCTCCAATCCTTGGCAAAGCCCCCTTCCTGCCCCACTCACACCTAACCTCCCCACCCAAAACCCACCACACAACACCAACCCAGCTCCTAACACACAGATCACACCTCCTACAGTTTCCATCCCTACACCAACTCCCTCCACCCCATCACACAACACTCACACTTCTACCATCCCCCCAAACAACACTCACAACCCTACCATCCCCTCATGCAACTCTCACACCAACACCTCCACCCCATGCAACACTCAAACACACAATACAGTCACATGCAACACTCAGACCACACACACACCCGCTCACCACACCAGGTCCTGGGACCCTAGACTTAGATCCCATACCCCCACACCTCAACAGCCTATCCAGACACCTTCCTCTGCCTCCTCTTCCCAACAGCAAACCCTCTTCACAGTAAATGAGCTCACCAACATTATTATTCAAGCCATACAGGCAGCTGTCCGACTCCTCGTTACCAGAGCCTCTCCTCAAGATGCCTACAATCAAGTCGTCAAAGTAGCCCACTCCGTTGTCGCTCATGCCCTTGTCTCCTGAACTTACCACCAACCTCAACAACCCACCACTCCTACCACCTCCACCTCCTTAAATCATCAAGATGTCTAATCTCAGGATCCTACACTGGAATGCCCAGGGTCTCAGACACAAGGTACAACATCTTGAAGGCATTGCTAAGGTTGACAACATAGATATCATCATAGTTCAAGAAACCCTGTGCACAGAGCAAAACACTCCAAAAATCTCATGATACAAAGGATTTTACCAGCACTGGTCTCCAGGGGAGAACAGAGGCAGCACCACCTTCATCAGGAAAAACCTGTTAGCCAAGGAAATAACCCGACCGGTCCACTGCAGCAAAGATGTCTATGTCCTTGCTGTTAACATCAAACTTCAGGGCAGCTGCATAGACCTGTACAACATTTACAGACCACAGGATGGTGGCTTAGACCTGACTACCCTCTTCGGGCTAGCCAGTCATCGTGACTTGGTAATAGGAGGCAACTTCAACACGCACCATCCAAGATTCAGGTATGAGCTCCCCTGTGCTGCGGGCAGACACATCATGAGCCTGCTGGACGACCAAGAAGACGTCTCCCTTCTCAATAATCAAGACCCAACACATGACAGAGGTGGAATACTGGACCTCACCTTTGTCTCCAACTCCCTAAAGCAAGATGCCACATGGAGAGTTCATCCCCTGGTCACAAGCGACCACTACGGGATCCATCTCACACTGCAAATTCCTGAAATCTTCCAAATATCTGCTCCTGCTCCTCGATGGAATTTCAAGAAGGCTGACTGGGGCCGATTCCAGGAGCACCTCAGCAATTGGTTTTCAGCATACACACCATCCGAAGACATCAACCAAGCAGAGGCCGAGCTAGTCAATGCCCTGCAACTTCAGCAAACTCCTCCATCCCCCTCTACAAACCACAACACACCACTCATCGGGACAGATGGTACTACTGTGACAGAGTTAAAGAACTCAATCACCGGCTCAACGTCATCCGGAAAATGCACAGGAAACGTCGCACTGAAGACTCCTACCGCACTCTCCAGGCAGTCAAAGAACATGTCCATGAAGAGACATGCAACATTAAGAGGAAAAAATGGCTAGAGTGGTGTTCCACCCTAGATGCTCACACCTCTGTGGGCCAGATGTGGAGGAGCATTAACTCCTTTGCTAAAGGAAAACCTCCTAAAATCATCCCCCACAGGGATCCTAGCAGAGCAGCAGAAGAACTATCCGTCAAATTCGCGGATAGAGCAAGCTCCAACCAGCTCGCCATCACCACCAGAACAACTCTTCAGGACTTCACCACTGCAAGATGGGAAGAAATAGAAGAGGCCATCAACACTGAAGACGAAACAGATGCCCCATTCTCTCTGACTGAGCTACTAAGAGTAAGCATAAGCTCTAAGAACACAGCCCCAAGTGCTGATAGAATCACATACACAATGATTCAAATATGGGGCCCGAAGGGGAGCTTGCTCTGCTCTCTCTGATCAATTTGACATACACACGAAGAATCAGACCAGCCTCATGGAACAGAGCAGACATTCAACCCATCCCAAAACCAAAGGACCCTGACAACCCTCACCCCATCTCCCTCCTAAGCTGCCTGAGCAAGATGGCAGAAAAGATGGTATTTAACAGAGTCCGCTGGAAATGCCCACCCTTCCCAGAAAACATGTTTGCCTACCAGCCTGTCTTAGGCACCTCAGAATGCATAGACTCCATGCTATCAATTATCAACAACTGCCGTAGATACATCGTTTTTCTAGACCTAGAGAAGGCCTTTGAATTAGCCAATGTGCCGGCAATACTCTCAGCTCTCATTTCAAAGCAGATCAAAGGTAACCTTCTCTCATGGATCAAGCAGAGTCTACAAAACCGTAGTGCACGAGTCAAAGTAGATGGGCACTACACCACCTACAAAAACCACAAAAATGGGACCCCCCAATGTGGAATCCTTAGCCCCTTCCTCTTTAATTGTCTCATGGAAAAACTCATGGACATCGCACTACCACATGGAGTCAAACTCTTCAACTATGCGGATGACTTTGCCCTTGTCACAATAGGCGACAGAAGCTCTAACAAGACACAGCGCTGCCTCACCAAGATTCACCAAGCCTCCATCTCCCTCGGAGTTAAAATCAATGCCTACAAAACCAAGGCCCTTCCCATCCACGAGTGGAGACCAGACACTAATCTGGTCATAGGTAATGAGCCTGTGAACTGGGTTACCAAGTACCAATACCTGGGTGTAATCATCGACGGCAGACTAACCTTTGGACCTGAAATTCAACACTTGCGCGACAAGTGCAGCCAGCGAGAAGCTGTCCTTCGTCGGATGTCGGGCCTCTACGATGATGCATCATTTAATGTCCTCAGAAGCTTCTATGTACAAGCCATATGCAGCCTCATAGACTATGCTTGTCCCACACTCTGGATACTAAAAGACCAACAGTGGGACAAGATAGAAGTAATTCAAAACAATGCCATACGTACCATGCTAGGAGCCCCCATGTGGACCAAGAGAGAAAAATCCACATGGAATCGGGACTCATGCCACTCAAACTCAGAGCTCAGCAAAGACTGACCCTCTTCGTGGCCAAAACCACCACTGCTCAACATAAATGCCTCACTGGCACAAATCTCCATCTAGCCCTCAATCGCCACCCCAACCACCATCCTAGAACCTGGGCAGCCAAGGTCTGCGCTAGCCTGCAAGCACTGCCAGTCAGAGAGAGCATCCTAGCCAAGATACAGGACACTCCGCTTCCTGAATACCGATGCCCACCCCCATGGAATGACCAACCACTCGACATAAAGATCGAGCTCCCTGACAACCCAATAAGCTTGGTAAACCCGCTTGTCCTTAAAAACATATACAAGGACAAAATTCAGAGCTGGAGCAGGCCAAACTCTCAAGTCTACTACACTGACGGTTCAGTTAATCAAGAAACTGGAGCCTCAGCCGCCGCCTTCACCACTGGAAACCACGTCCTATCCTGGAGACTGTCAAACTCTTGCTCATTGCTCCAGACTGAGCTTGTTGCCATAGCCAATGCCCTCGACTTCTTCACCCAGCAAGGAGCTGACCATGCCCTAATTCTCTCTGACTCTAAAGGCGCCTTACAGGCCATCAAGAAACCACTCCTCAAAGACAATGTACGTATCATCACCACCATCCTCAGCCACTACCACAGGACGACCAGCCTTGGAAAAGCCATCACTCTTTGCCTGGATTCCCAGCCACGTCGGCATCAAGGGAAATGAGGAAGCCGATCAAACCGCCAAACAAACCACTCTCAGAGCAGAAATCCAAATATCTCTGCCTCCTGGGATTCAACAGATAAAAAATAAAGCCACCAAGTCACTCCTTAATGCCTTAATAACTAAACACAACCTGTGCACAGACATTGGCTCCCCCACCACTTGGTGGTACAAAGCCGCCACTGATCTTCAGCGAATCACTCTGCCTAAGAACCTTCAACAAAGCACGGCGGTCATTGTGTACCGTCTGAGACTCGGTTACAAGTGCACCTGGCAAATAGTGGATGATATCATCTGGAAATGCACCTTTTGCCAGGTAGCCTCACCACATCCACTGCTCTACTACATCCTCGAATGTGATTCCTTTTCAGAAATTCAACGGAAAACTGGTGCCCCCGCAACATCCAGCGAATATCCAAATGCCCTTCATGTTGCTAGCTCCATAATCAGACTAGCAACAAACAACTACATGAACAGTCTACTATATATCATCAGTCACTACCCTCCACCAAGTTAACCATGTAATAACTCTCTCTCACCTCCAAAACAGGAATTCATTTAAATTGTTTGATGTAAACTAATAATCCTCAACTGACCACTTATGCTTTCCATTAACTTTACAGTTTTGCACAACCTCACCTGCGGGCCAAAATAGGAAAGTCCGATCACCCTCAAGAGTGAATACCACCAACAATAGCAAGATTTCACCCCACCTTCTCACCAAATAGGAAAGCCCATTCACCTGCAAAAGCAAATACCACCTACAATCAACAAAAAATCTTACCCCACCTGCGGGCCACAAGGGAAGGTCCGCTCACCCTCAAGGGAGAACATCAAAGAAACAAAGATGTTTGTGCTATATATTCTACTTAACTGATAAACTCATTTGCTAACCAAGATATGTTATCACAGGATCAGACTTTACATTTAGCTCATTATATATACAAAATAAAAAATAATAGAAGAGAAAGCTAAAAGAAAAGAAAATATTGAGGAAAATAAGACAGCTGTACTACTTGGCAACTTAACTCAGGACTGTTGACAGGTGTATTTTGGGTATTTATTTAATTATTCATTTTTTTCGTGTATCAAACTAACTATCAAATTAATATAAATGGGAAGGATACTGATTTTAACAATATATGGAACCACGGGATCAGGTAAATGGCTATAAGAGCTCTCCCCAATTTACACAAAAAATTAGGTAATGTGATGTGATGGCTTCACCTCTGGCCACTCTTCTAAAATTCCTTCAAGGCAGAATAGGACAGCTTCTGCTCTTTTCCATCACAAAAATGTTCACAATTTTTTTCTTTAATATTTTGGACAGTCTCGTTATACAACAAATATATTTTTTTTACTCACAATACTCTGCAGGATTTTTTATATAGGGAAACTTTGTTTACGTTTTACACTTAAGTCTTAGTCACTCAAAAACACAAGGAAAAATTTAAGAGGACTGAATGTTTGTGTTGTAATGCTTGCCGTGAGTGTACTTATCTAATGGCACTTACCTAATTGTGTTTATAGGAAAGAGCCCAAAGCTCGTATCTTCCAGTATCCTGATCAGTTCCATTTTATACTTAGTGATACTTATCATAAATGCCCTTAAAACTATGGATTGAGATGGCATTAACTACCTCCTCGCTTAGCAAATTCCAATTATCAACTACTCTTACACTGAGAAAGTATTTCCTTACAGCCTGCAAAGAAGTTTTCTTAAGAAGCTTCAAACTATGACCTCTAGTTCTAAAGCCAGTCATATCAAAATATCGATCACTATCCACTCTATCATAACCATGAAGGAAATTAAAGACTGTCACCATATCCCCCCTCAATCTTCTAGCTTTGAGTGATGGTAAGTCTAATTCCCTCAGCCTCTCATCATAACTGAGATTCCATATTTCTGGCACCAGTTTCGTGGCATGCCTTTGATCTTTTTCAAGCTTAGCTACGTGCTTTTTCAAGTGCGGATTCCAAAAGGGGGCTGCATATTCAAGTTTTGTAATCAAATAGGTTAAAAAAATATTTCTGAACAGTTCCTTGTCCATGTGCCTGAAGGCTACCCTTACATTTGATAAGAAGGCATATGCTGCCCTTACTATGCCATGTATATGTATTCCTGGAGACAAATCTGCCAGTATGTTTACTCCTAGATCTCTCTCATTTTCAGTCTCTTGAAGTTGTACTCCAGCCACCGAGTAGTCAAGTTTGGGCCTTCTTGCACTTGTACCCATTCTCATTACCCTACATTTTGAAGCATAGAATTTCATTAGCCACTATTCTGACCAATCATGCAGAGTATTTAGATCTTCCTCAAGTTCTCTACCATTGTTCTCGTTTTTTACTTCCTTTACAGTCTTTGCATCATCTGCAAACATATTCATGAATGAATTTACAGACTCTGGTAGCTCATTTACATATAAGAGGAACAAAAGTGGCCCTAAAGCTGCACCCTGCGGAACTCCACTACTAACTCTTCTCCATTCAGACACTGAGTGTCTTACTCTAACTCTCTGTTCCCTTCCTTCTAAGTAAGTTTTTATCCATTCCAAGACATTTCCACGTATTCTAGCCATTGATTGCACCTTCCTAATAAGTCTCCTATGTGGAACAGTGTCAAATGCTTTCTGGAAGTCTAGGAATATGCAATCTGCCCAACCCTCTCTTTCCTGTAAGATTCAGTTTACCTCATCATAAAACTCTAATAAGTTTGTTATTGTTGATCTACCTTCTCTGAAGCCATGTTGCCTCCCTGACAAAAAACTGAAGGATTCCAAGTGAAGAGAGATTTGTTTCCTTAGTAGTTTTTCCATAACTTTGCAAACTATGCTGGTCAAGGAAACTGGTCTATAGGTTAGGGCTGTACCCCTCCTTCCCTTTTTGAGGATAGGTATCACATTTGCTTGTTTCCAGCATCTTGGAATTTCCCCAGACTCCAGTGACTTTTTAAATATGATACTTAGTGCCATTGATATTGAGTTTGTGTATTTTTTAAGTACATGAGGGGATATGTCATCAGGACCTGTAGATTTATGAACATCTAAATCCATCAGCGCTTTGCATACCTCTGTGGCTGTAAGGTTGATGTTCTCTAATACCGGCCCTTTAACTTCTATCTCTGCAATCTGAGGGGGTGGGATATTTTCTACTGTTAATACTGACTGAAACTCCTTGTTCAATTCTTTGCAGATCTCTTGATCCGTTTCAGTGATGCTTCCATCCGCTCTCCTTAGCCTTAAAACCTGGTCTTTTACCTTCAGTTTTCCTGTGATAAAGCCTTCCTTGGGATTTTCTTTAGCCTTCCTGGTGATGTCCCTCTCATAGTCTCTCTCTGCCTCTCTTGTTTTACTTAGGTAGTCATTTCTTGCTCTTTTGTAGGTTTGCCAGGCATTTATGTTTTTTCTCCTCCTATACCTTTTCCAGTATTTGTCCCTCCACTCCTTAGCTCTTTTACACTCATAAGCGAACCATTTCTCTCTGGCATGAATTACACCTACTTTGGTGACAGGCATGCAGCAATCTACTATCTTCCCATATTTCTCACAAAAGATGTCATACATTTCTTGTACAGATTTGTTGTAAAATAAGGTTCCCCAGGCAATAACTGCAAAAAGCTCATTCATTTTGATGTAATCTCCTTTCGGATAGTTCCTCCTCACGTCCTCAGTTCCTCTTCTCTCAAGGGAGAATATCTTCAGTGATATACTACATCAACAACACACAGTGGTCACTCTTTCTAATTGGTGGTTCATACTCAAATTTTTAAATATCCAACACATCTGTGAATACTAGATCAAGTAGTGATGGCTCATCCCCACCCCTGGCCCTCGTTGGTTCCATTAAATGTTGGTATAGGAAATTCCCTTGTACGCAATCTAGGAATCTTGCCCTGAATTAGTTCTCACCACTCTGTGGGTCAAGATTTATCCAATCAATCTCTTTATGATTAAAATCTCCCATAATCAAAACCCTACATTTTCACTCCAGTGCCATGTTAACAACTGAGTTTATGACTTCAATAGTACCTATATGACTTTCCTCATAAACTTCTAGCCAATTCTGGTTCCTTGGTGGGCTATATACAACAGTTATTATAATGCACTTTTACCCAGTATTTATGCGAGCAACAAGAAATTCCTTGAACTCACTTTCTATAGCCAAGTTTATTTCTTCAACTTAAATCCTTTCACTTATGAGCAGTGCTCTCCCTCCACCAGTTTTCTCAGATCTTTCAACCCTTAATATTCTGAAGCCCTTAGAAAAATCTGTGACACTGTTTATGTCCTCACTCAACTTAGTCTCTGTAATTGCTACTATATCTGCCTTACTGTTGTGAATCCTATCTTTTAATTCTACTGCCTTACCAGCTAATCCATCAGCATTTGTGTATAACAATCTTAATGAGGCCCCATCCCCTGATCTTCTGTCATTATCTTCTTTATCTCCCCTTTGTCTGGAAGAACTCTGTAATGAAAATTTTTCTTCTCTTCTTCATTTCTTTCATCATTTAACCTTCTTGCCTCTTGCAACAAGTTTTTTATCTTTCCCATCTCTTCCTGTGTTCAGTATTGTCTAATGAACACTTCTTTGAATGATTGAAGGTCTTTTAGACTTTTTTTTCTCAACAATATTTCCCTACATGTTTCACCTCTCTCAAAGGTTACTTTTGTTGGTCTCGGCTTTCCTTCCCTCGAATATTTACCTAGTTGGTGAATGTTTACAATATCCTCAGGACCACAAACTACTCCAAGCTTTCTTATCAGGTCTACAACCCTAGCTTTATTTTCTTCAAGTCTCCCCTGCCATGTTGGCTCCTGGGATTCGCTTATGCCTGAGATTACCACTGTCTTCTCTTTATCAAGTGCCTGTTTGATCAGTGGATTTACCCTTTCCATCACAACGTCTTTCATTTTTTCAATTACTGTCTCTTTATAGTCAACTGTTTGTATGTTTTCCAGTGCCACCACCTTTACAGCCTCTTTTACTGCCACATTCCCCTTTAGTGCATCAGCAAAGGAAGTTTTCATGGCATCATGTTCCATATTCAACTCCTGGATCTCTTTTCTAAACTGTTCAATGTTTTCCTTAATCTGGACGTTCCAAGCTGCAATCTCGTCTCTCTCAGAGGACAGCAGTAAACTAACATCAAATTCATTTAGGTTGTCATTTAGCTGTTTGTTTTTATCTTCTTGTTTAGAAATTCTGGTTCCTAGTTCACTCTTTTCCCCTTCCAGCTTATTTATTCCTTTTTCTAGTTTCTTTCTCTCATGCTCTTGTGCTTTATTTGCTTCCTCCAAAAATCTTATTTCCTCACTGAGTATTTCATTCTCTTTCACTTTTCTATCCATATTCCGAATTTTATCATCAAGGCTTATAACCATTGCCTTTAAATCCTTGATTTACTATATTAATCTCATAATAGCTACCCCTCCTCCCGACCCATGGGTGGGAGAGGTTTGAGACCGAGATGGCCTCATTTTTATGTTCTCCTATGTAATTACATAATTGTAATTACCTAATTATGTTTACGGGAAAGAGCCCAAAACTCGCATCTTTCCGTCTCCTGAGAGGTTCCATTTTATACTTAGTGATACTTAGCATACCTGTCCTTAAAACTATGGATTGAGATAGCATTAACTACCTCTTCGCTTAGCGAATTCCAATTATCAACTACTCTTACACTGAAAAAGTATTTCCTTACATCCTGCAAAGAAGTTTTCTTTAGAAGCTTCAAACTATGACCTCTAGTTCTAGAGCCAGCCATATCAAAATATCGATCAATATCCACTCTATCATAACCATGAAGGAATTTGAAGACTCTCACCACATCCTCCTCAATCTTCTAGCTTTGGGTGATGGTAAGTCTAATTCCCTTAGCCTCTCATCATAACTGAGATTACGTATTTCTGGCACCAGTTTCGTGGCATGACTTTGAACTTTTTCAAGCTTAGCTATGTGCTTTTTCAAGTGTGGATTTCAAAAGGGCCTGCATATTCGAGTTTAGGCCTCACATAGGTTACATAAATATTTCTGAACATTTCCTTGTCCATGTGCCTGAAGGCTACCCTTACATTTCATAAGAATGCATATGCTGCCCTAACTATGCCATGTATATGTATTTCTGGAGACAAATCTGCCAGTATGTTTACTCCTAGATCTCTCTCATTTTCTGTCTCTTGAAGTTGTACTCCAGCCACCGAGTAGTCAAGCTTGGGCCTTCTTGCACTTGTACCCATTCTCATTACCTTACATTTTGAAGTATTGAATTTCATTAGCCACTTTTCTGACCACTCATGCAGATTATTTAGATCCTTCTGAAGTTCTCTACCATTGTTCTCGTTTTTTACTTTCTTCACAATCTTTGCATCATCTGCAAACATATTCATGTATGAATTTACAGACTCTGGTAGGTCATTATCATATATAAGGAACAAAAGTGGCCCTAAAACTGAACCCTGTGGAACTCCACTACTAACTCTTCTCCATTCAGACACTGAGTGTCTTACTCTAACTCTCTGTTCCCTTCCTTCTAAGTAAGTTTTTATCCATTCCAAAACAGTTCCACCTATTCTAGCCATTGATTGCAGCTTCCTAATAAGTCTCCCATGTGGAACAGTGTCAAACGCTTTCTGGAAGTCTAGGAATATGCTATCTGCCCAGCCCTCTCTTTCCTGTAAGATTTGGCTTACCTCATCATAAAATTCTAATAAGTTTGTTACTGTTGATCTACCCTCTCTGAAGCCATGTTGCCTCACTGACAAAAAGTTGAAGGATTCCAAGTGAAGAGAGATATGTTTCCTTAGTAGTTTCTCCATAACTTTGCAAGCTATGCTGGTCAAGGAAACTGGTCTATAGTTCAGAGCCGTATCCCTCCTTCCCTTTTAGAAGATAGGTATCACATTTGCTTGTTTCCAGCATCTTGGAATCTCCCCCGACTCCAGTGACTCCTTAAATATGATACTTAGTGCCACTGATATTGTGTTTGCGCATTTTTTAAGCACATGAGCGGATATGTCATCAGGACCTGTAGCTTCATGAACATCTAAATCCATCAGCGCTTTGCATACCTCTGTGGCTGTAAGGTTGATGTTCTCTAATACCGGCCCTTGAGCTTCTATCACTGCAATCTGAGGGGGTGGGGTATTTTCTACTGTAAATACTGACTGAAACTCCTTGTCCAATTCTTTGCAGATCTCTTCATCCGTCTCAGTGATGCTTCCATCCGCTCTCTTTAGCCTTAAAACCTGTTCTTTTACCTTCAGTTTTCCTCTGATAAAGCTGTGGAAAAGCTTGGGATTTTCTTTAGCCTTCCTGTTGATGTCCCTCTCATAGTCTCTCTCTGCCTCTCTCCTTTTACTTAGGTAGTCATTTCTTGCTCTTTTGTAGGTTTGCCAGGCATTTATGTTTTTTCTCCTCCTATACCTTTTCCAGCATTTGTCTCTCCACTCCTTAGCTCTTTTACACCCATTATCGAACCATTTCTCTCTGGCATGAATTACACCTACTTTGGTGGCAGGTATGCAGCAATCTACTATCTTCCCATATTTCTCACAAAAGATGTCATACATTTCTTGTACAGATTTGTTGTAAAATAAGGTTCTCCAGTCAATAACTGCAAAAAGCTCATTCATTTTGATGTAATCTTTCGGATAGTTCCTCCTCATGTCCTCAGTGCCTCTACTCTCAGGAAGAATATCTTCAATGATATACTCCATCAACAACACACAGTGGTCACTCTTTCCAATTGGTGGTTCATACTCAATATATTCAATATCCAACACATTATCTGTGAACACTAGATCAAGTAGTGATGGCTCATCCCCACCCCTGGCCCTTGTTGGTTCCATTACATGTTGGTGTAGGAAATTCCCTTGTACTCAATCTAGGAATCTTGCCCCGAATGGGTCCTCACCACTGTGTGGGTCAAGATTTATCCAATCTATCTGTGTGTGTGTGTGTGTGTGTGTGTGTGTGTGTGTGTGTGTGTGTGTGTGTGTGTGTGTGTATGTGTGTGTGTGTGTGTGTGTGTGTGTGATTACCTAATTGTGATTACCTAATTGTGTTTACGGGAAAGAGCCCAAAGCTCGTATCTTCCCGTCTCCTGATCGGTTCCATTTTACACTTAGTGATACTTATCATACCTGTCCTTAAAACTATGGATTGAGATAGCATTAACTACCTCCTCGCTTAGCGAATTCCAATTATCAACTACTCTTACACTGAAAAAGTATTTCCTTACATCCTGCAAACAAGTTTTCTTTACGAAGCTTCAAACTATGACCTCTAGTTCTAGAGCCAGCCATATCAAAATATCGATCAATATGCACTCTATCATAACCATGAAGGAATTTAAAGACTGTCACCATATCCCCCCTTACTCTTCTAGCTTCGAGTGATGGTAAGTCTAATTCCCTCAGCCTCTCATCATAACTGAGATTGCGTATTTCTGGCACCAGTTTCGTGGCATGTCTTTGAACTTTTTCAAGCTTAGCTATGTGCTTTTTCAAGTGCGGATTCCAAAAGGGGGCTGCATATTCGAGTTTTGGCCTCACATAGGTTACATAAATATTTCTGAACATTTCCTTGTCCATGTGCCTGAAGGCTACCCTTACATTTGATAAGAATGCATATGCTGCCCTTACTATGCCATTTATATGTATTCCTGGAGACAAATCTGCCAGTATGTTTACTCCTAGGTCTCTCTCATTTTCTCTCTCTTGAAGTTGTACTCCAGCCACCGAGTAGTCAAGCTTGGGCCTTCTTGCACTTGTACCCATTCTCATTACCTTACATTTTGAAGTATTGAATTTCATTAGCCACTTTTCTGACCACTCATGCAGATTATTTAGATCCTCCTGAAGTTCTCTACCATTGTTCTCGTTTTTTACTTTCTTCACAATCTTTGCATCATCTGCAAACGTATTCATGAATGAATTTACAGACTCTGGTAGGTCATTTACATATACAAGGAACAAAAGTGGCCCTAAAACTGAACCCTGTGGAACTCCACTACTAACTCTTCTCCATTCAGACACTGAGTGTCTTACTCTAACCCTCTGTTCCCTTCCTTCTAAGTAAGTTTTTATCCATTCCAAAACATTTCCACCTATTCTAGCCATTGAGTGCAGCTTCCTAATAAGTCTCCCATGTGGAACAGTGTCAAACGCTTTCTGGAAGTCTAGTAATATGCAATCTGCCCAGCCCTCTCTTTCCTGTAAGATTTGGCTTACCTCATCATAAAATTCTAATAAGTTTGTTACTGTTGATCTACCTTCTCTGAAGCCATGTTGCCTCTCTGACAAAAAGTTGAAGGATTCCAAGTGAAGAGAGATATGTTTCCTTAGTAGTTTCTCCATAACTTTGCAAACTATGCTGGTCAAGGAAACTGGTCTATAGTTCAGAGCCGTATCCCTCCTTCCCTTTTTGAAGATATGTATCACATTTGCTTGTTTCCAGCATCTTGGAATCTCCCCCGACTCCAGTGACTCCGTAAATATGATACTTAGTGCCACTGATATTGTGTTTGCGCATTTTTTAAGCACATGAGGGGATATGTCATCAGGACCTGTAGCTTTATGAACATCTAAATCCATCAGTGCTTTGCATACCTCTGTGGCTGTAAGGTTGATGTTCTCTAATACCGGCCCTTGAGCTTCTATCACTGCAATCTGAGGGGGTGGGGTATTTTCTACTGTAAATACTGACTGAAATTCCTTGTTCAATTCTTTGCAGATCTCTTCATCCGTCTCAGTGATGCTTCCATCCGCTCTCTTTAGCCTTAAAACCTGTTCTTTTACCTTCAGTTTTCCTCTGATAAAGCTGTGGAAAAGCTTGGGATTTTCTTTAGCCTTCCTGGTGATGTCCCTCTCATAATCTCTCTCTGCCTCTCTTCTTTTATTTAGGTAGTCATTTCTTGCTCTTTTGTAGGTTTGCCAGGCATTTATGTTTTTTCTCCTCCTATACCTTATCCAGCATTTGTCTCTCCACTCCTTAGCTCTTTTACACCCATTATCGAACCATTTATCTCTGGCATGAATTACACCTACTTTGGTGACAGGTGTGATTACCTAATTGTGATTACCTAATTGTGTTTACGGGAAAGAGCCCAAAGCTCGTATCTTCCCGTCTCTTGATCAGTTCCATTTTAGACTTAGTGATACTTATCGTACCTGTCCTTAAAACTATGGATTGAGATAGCATTAACTACCTCCTCGCTTAGCGAATTCCAATTATCAACTACTCTTACACTGAAAAAGTATTTCCTTACATCCTGCAAAGAAGTTTTCTTACGAAGCTTCAAACTATGACCTCTAGTTCTAGAGCCAGCCATATCGAAATATCGATCCCTATCCACTCTATCATAACCATGAAGGAATTTAAAGACTGTCACCATATCCCCCCTTACTCTTCTAGCTTCGAGTGATGGCAAGTCTAATTCCCTCAGCCTCTCATCATAACTGAGATTGCGTATTTCTGGCACCAGTTTCGTGGCATGTCTTTGAACTTTTTTAAGCTTAGCTATGTGCTTTTTCAAGTGCGGATTCCAAAAGGGGGCTGCATATTCGAGTTTTGGCCTCACATAGGTTACATAAATATTTCTGAACATTTCCTTGTCCATGTGCCTGAAGGCTACCCTTACATTTGATAAGAATGCATATGCTGCCCTTACTACGCCATTTATATGTATTTCTGGAGACAAATCTGCCAGTATGTTTACTCCTAGATCTCTCTCATTTTCTGTCTCTTGAAGCTGTACTCCAGCCACCGAGTAGTCAAGCTTGGGCCTTCTTGCACTTGTACCCATTCTCATTACCTTACATTTTGAGGTATTGAATTTCATTAGCCACTTTTCTGACCACTCATGCAGATTATTTAGATCCTCCTGAAGTTCTCTACCATTGTTCTCGTTTTTTACTTTCTTCACAATCTTTGCATCATCTGCAAACATATTCATGAATGAATTTACAGACTCTGGTAGGTCATTTACATATACAAGGAACAAAAGTGGCCCTAAAACTGAACCCTGTGGAACTCCACTACTAACTCTTCTCCATTCAGACACTGAGTGTCTTACTCTAACCCTCTGTTCCCTTCCTTCTAAGTAAGTTTTTATCCATTCCAAAACATTTCCACCTATTATAGCCATTGAGTGCAGCTTCCTAATAAGTCTCCCATGTGGAACAGTGTCAAACGCTTTCTGGAAGTCTAGGAATATGCAATCTGCCCAGCCCTCTCTTTCCTGTAAGATTTGGCTTACCTCATCATAAAATTCTAATAAGTTTGTTACTGTTGATCTACCTTCTCTGAAGCCATGTTGCCTCTCTGACAAAAAGTTGAAGGATTCCAAGTGAAGAGAGATATGTTTCCTTAGTAGTTTCTCCATAACTTTGCAAACTATGCTGGTCAAGGAAACTGGTCTATAGTTCAGAGCCGTATCCCTCCTTCCCTTTTTGAAGATAGGTGTGTGTGTGTGTGTGTGTGTGTGTGTGTGTGTGTGTGTGTGTGTGTGTGTGTGTGTGTGTGTGTGTGTGTGTGTGTGTGTTTGGATGGTTATGGCTACGTTAAGGAAATTGAAGCAAATTTTGATATTCTTAGTAATTCCGAGATTATTTATCCACTACTCATTTTCAGAGATCTCTAAGTTACAGAAACGAAAGAAATTATGTATATACATGCTGAGATGAAAAAAGGAAAAATTAAGAACTCTACAAAGAAAAATCGTTTTTTGGCAGCCGCAATCCAAGTAGAAGGATATTGAATTCTGCCATGGGCATGGCTAAGGAAGAGGTCTATGATGAGATTAACAAGAATGTGTGAACGCAGGAGGGGTTATTAAGATGTGGTCTTTAATGATAATAATAATAATGATAATAATAATAATAATAATAATAATAATAATAATAATAATAATAATAATAATAATAATAATAATAATAATAATAATAATAATAATAATATTAGATCCTAGGTAAAATAAAATATATAATAAAACTTTGGCTTTATTCTTGAAGCTGGTATAAACTAAGAAAGCCACTCATCCGGGCATCAACAATAGACGAAGCAAGTATAAGTACAAGAATATCAAAACAAGAGAATCAAACTCAATTTAATAGGAAGCAAATACTAATAAGAAAGCAATCAGAATAAATAATAAGAAACAATAATAAATAATTAGCCCTCCTTTTCGCATAGAAAAAAAATTAACTTCTAATTTCAAAATATTCAAGTGGTTTTCATTATAATACTAGTTAACTTAGAATTTATACCTACTTTATAAATCTAACCTTTCTGGCGGTTTTATAGTTCTACCAGACCCACGAGGGTGTACTGGTTCTGGCACTGTCATGGAAGCATGCATGGAGTTATCAGAACTCTCAACTATGCTATTAGGATTTAAAACATTGCTCTTTGGTTTATTAATAATATCAGTATTTGATGTAAGATTAGTTGTAATAGAAGGCAAAATTTGCTTACAATTACCACCATAATTCTTATAATTACTGTGAAAAATGCATTCTTCTACAATAGGAGTATATTTGAGCATAAGTTGGTCTGAATGTCTTTTCCAAACTATATTGCCAAAATTTTTTAGTTGTAATTTGCAGTTACGAACACCAAGTACTTCTAAGATTTTACCTTCTAACCAAGACTTACCTTAACTATAATTTTTAACAAAAACTGCATCATCTACATTATAGTCAGATTTTTCAAATTTACATTCTTTCTGCAGTGCCTTCTCCCTTTTTTCTTGAGGTTTAATTTTTTCTACAATTTCCCGAAATTCACGGATAAACATCATATCAGCTGGAGCCTTCCCAGTGGAGGAATGTACAGCTCTTCTATGATTATACAAAAACCTACATACTCTGGTATTAATATCCCATCAGTAAATTTACTAAGAACCTCTTTGAAAGTTTTTACTACCCTTTCGGCTAATTCATTAGAAGAAAAGTTATAAGGAGCAGGTGCAATGTGTTTAATGCCATTCTTCCTCAGACACAAAATAAGGGGCATTGTCAGAAACAATTATTGCTGGCAATCCAAAATTACAAAAACTCTGCCTTAACTTAGCAATAGTTACTGTTGATGTGGTAGATCTAGTAACATGAACATCCAAAAATTTTGCGTGGGAATCTACAATTATAAAAAAAATAAGAGTCACCAATTGGACCAGCGTAGTCTATATGTAACCTACACCAAGGTTTCCCAGTTTCTGGCCAGGATAATATTGCTGATTGTGGAGCCTGAAAATTTTTTAAACATAGTTCACAAGATTTAGTTATTTTTTAAATAGCCTGGTCCAATTTGTCCCACCAAATCCAATTACATGCTTCTGCTTTCATTGCATTGATACCGTTATGATCAACATGCAGCTATTCTAGTACTGTGCTGCGCATATCAGCAGGTATGAGTACACGGTTCCGATACAAAAGAACACCATCATAAATGCTTAAATCTTATTTGACAACAGAGTAATCAGACAATATTGGGTCATTAATCCAAACCAATTTCACACATTGAAAAATCTTACTTTAAACTGGGTCACTTCCAGTCAAACCCTTCACATTTTCAAAAGAAATGTCTTGATGACTCAAAGCTTCTATAACATGAACATGTTCATTAGGGGTACTAGAATCCAGACTAGAATGCAGCACTGGCAACCGACTGAGTGCATCCGTGACAACATTATCTTCTCCTGCTTTGAAATTTAAGTCATAATCGTAGTGTGACAAAAGCAAAGCCCATCGCTGCACTCTAGCGTTTGCATTTACAGGAATCTGTTTGGTTCTACCAAACAATCCAAGTAATGGTTTGTGATCAGATCTAAGAATAAATCTACAACCCAATAGGAAATATTTAATTTGCTTACAGCATAGACCAAAGCCAGAGCTTCCTTGTCTAACTGGGAGTAATATAATTCCGCAGAAGATAACTATTTACTAGCAAAATAGACTGGTTTTTCGATACCATGCATTTCCTGCATCAAAACTCGTGCAACGCCTACTGGAGATACATCTACTTCTACAATTACTGGATGATTTCCATCAAAATTAGCAAGAAATTCTGACTATAATGTCATCAGAAATCAATTTATCTAAAGTATACTCTACTAATTTCTTATAATGAAATAGCACTGTTCTAGCCTTGTGAACTTTTGGTACTGCATTACCTTTAAAATTAACCTTACCTACTATGCTCGTAATTGGCAATATTGAATCAGCTGAAAATTTATCTAGCTGAGCTCTAGCATCCATTACACTGCTTATTATTTTATTTTCACATTCAACAATACCCGTCAAAGCAATTCCAATCTTAGACATTAAATCCCTACCCCACAAGTTTGGGTTATAATTGTCAACAACGTAAAATCCATGTCTTATACTGAAATCATTATAAACAACATTCACATAAACTTTACCCATGACATTAACATTACTGTTTTCATAAGCTTTTAGCTTTATATTACAATTCTGCGCAGGTAAAGCTAATCATTGAACCCACTTGCAACCTAAAGTAGAAACTCGAGCACCACTATCAACTTCATATGGAATTTACAGTGTTTCAATGTGGCCGAATATATATACTTGCTCTTACTTGTGGTTAGAGTGACAAAATACATTAGTACTCTCTCTGATTATTCCCTGCTTCCTATATAAGTATAAAGTAATCCATTCTCGTTGGTGATTAACCATAATCCTATTTCTATATGTTTTAAATGAGACGAAGTAAATAGCGTCTACATTGTTTATTGGCGGGCTTCTGAAGAGTAGCGCTTTGTGACGTAGTGACGTTAAGTAATATCTATAAATTCTTAATACATTGGAAAATATCTACCTCGACAAATGTAAATATTTTTTCTAATGACTTATGCAAAAGGAATATAAAAATGCAAAGTAATTATATAAAAATACAAACTAATTATATTGTTAAGTCAAAGGCAATTGACTTTGACTTAACAATACCTAAATGTTTTGCATGGAATTCCTTCAGAACCTGACTCTGCAATATCTTAGGAATAACTACTCTTGCATTTCGCATAATACATCCATTTTAAATGGTTAATTCTGACCAAAATTGTAACTATGGTTTCAACTCTTCTTGATTTAGGCTCTGTCCAGAAATTAAAGCTTGCAAGACTTTTGATAAAACTGGGTCCAGTTTTCTGAGCTATTTCCTTTGAGTTGACTGGAAAATTAAGATTATCAACCATTAAAATACTATGTAAAATTCCACGTGGAGTATCATCTACTGGCAATCTGGACAATGCATCTGCATTTCCAGTCTTAGTCGTGGAAATATATTCCAACTCATATGAAAATGCGGCTAATGTGATAGCTCATCTTTGTAATCTAGCTGCAACAATTGTTGATAATCCTGCTTTTGATCTTGATATAGCTAGTAATGGCTTATGGTCTGTCACTAAAGTGAATTTCTGCCTGCCATATAAGTAAATATGGAACTTCTTAACACCAAAGAGTAAAGCTAGTCCCTCTTTTTCTATTTGAGAGTAATTTTTCTCAGCATTGTTTAATGAACTTGGAGAGAAGGTTATAGGCCTCTCGACTCCATCTGACATAACATGAGAAACGCCTGCCACTATTCCTACAGATGAAGCGTCACATGTAAGTTTCACTGGTAAATGTGGCTGATAATGTGTGAGAAACCTTTTAGAGAGTAATTCTCTTTTTATACTATCAAATGCATGCTGACATTCTTCTGACCATTCCCAATCAACACCTTTTTTAACAATTCATACAAAGGGTGTGCTATTGTAGAAAGATAGGGTATGATATTACCATAAAATGTCACTAACCTTAGGAAAGATTGTAACTCGCCAACATTTTCAGGAACTTTAGCTTCTTTTATTGCTTTCACCTTATCATTTGTAATTACCCAATTGTAATTACCTAATTGTGTTTACGGGAAAGAGCCCAAAGCTCGTATCTTCCCGTCTCCTGAGAGGTTCCATTTTATACTTAGTGATACTATCATAACTGTCCTTAAAACTATGGATTGAGATAGCATTAACTACCTCCTCGCTTAGCCAATTCCAATTATCAACTACTCTTACACTGAAAAAGTATTTCCTTACATCCTGCAAAGAAGTTTTCTGTAGAAGCTTCAAACTATGACCTCTAGTTCTAGAGCCAGCCATATCAAAATATCGATCCCTATCCACTCTATCATAATCATGAAGGAATTTAAAGACTCTCACCATATCTCCCCTCAATCTTCTAGCTTCGAGTGATGGTAAGTCTAATTCCCTCAGCCTCCCATCATAACTGAGATTGCGTATTTCTGGCACCAGTTTCGTGGCATGTCTTTGAACTTTTTCAAGCTTAACTAAGAGCTTTTTCAAGTGTGGATTCCAAAAGGGGCCTGCATATTCGAGTTTTGGCCTCACATAGGTTACATAAGTATTTCTGAACATTTCCTTGTCCATGTGCCTGAAGGCTACCCTTACATTTGATAAGAAGGCATATGCTGCCCTTACTATGCCATGTATATGTATTTCTGGAGACAAATATGCCAGTATGTTTACTCCTAGATCTCTCTCATTTTCTGTCTCTTGAAGTTGTACTCCAGACACCGAGTAGTCAAGCTTGGGCCTTCTTGCACTTGTACCCATTCTCATTACCTTACACTTTGAAGTATTGAATTTCATTAGCCACTTTTCTGACCACTCATGCAGACTATTTAGATCTACCTGAAGTTCTCTACCATTGTCTTATGAACTCCATGTTCATCTGTCTTGAAGCCTAAATATTCTACAGACTTTACTTGGAAATGACATTTCTCTTTCTTTACCTTCAAATAATTTTCCCCAATGAATTTGAAAACTGCTTCAAGTCTCTGCTGGTGTTCTGCTATAGTCTTACCTGCAATGAGTATATTATCTACAAATACAAAAACATAATCCATTCCATTAAATATTTTGTCCATTAGCTGCTGCCATAACGCTGGGCTGCTAGTGATCCCATAAGGAAGACGCTTAGGTCTATACAATCCTAAGTGCGTATTAAATGTACATATATTCTGAGACTCCTCATATAACTCCAGCTGTTGAATGGCTAGGTCTATTTTTGAAAAGACTTTACAACTGCCTAATTTGGCGAACATCTCGGCTGGCCTAGGTAATGGGTGTTGGGCTATTTGTAGTTGTGGGTTTACCATAATCTTATAATCACCACATATTCTAATGCTATTATTATCTTTGACTGCTGGTACTAACGGTGTGGCCCATTCAGAATATGTTACCTTCTCCCAAGTTTCATTAGCTACTAGCCTATGAATTTCTTGCTCATCCAATGGTTTTAGTGCATATGGGATCTGTCTGGGAGCACAAAACCTTGGAGTGGCATCTGATTTGAGACACAAAGAAGCTTTTACATTTGTAACCTTTCCAACATTATCATCGAATATACCACTATATTTGGCAAATAACTCTTCCATTGTGCATGATTTTTGTGATAGCTCATTTACCTTTAGTAGTCCTGGCAAATCTACTGGTAGTATCTTCAACCAAGACAGACCCATTAGAGCTAGTCTGTTACCTGCTACTACCGACAAAGATAGATTTTCATACACTTTATTCTTATACTCTGCCTTTACAATTGCAGACCCTTTTAAACCTATATTCTGGTTATTGTAGTCCTTTAAAATATTGATGCTAGGCTGTATAGTTAAACCTGGAATTTTAGCAGTAATGTTTTCAGGAATGATTGATACTTGAGCACCTTTCTCCAATAACATGGGTACAACTTGATCATTTAATATGACATCTACAAATAATTGCCCCTGGCTATAAACCTTGAGCACATATTCTTCACTATTATTTTTGCTTTCTTGTATTATATTTCGAACTGCTGCTTGACCTCTCGAAAAACACATTTTATCAAAATGACCTATTTTCTTACATTTACTACACTCTTTGTCTTTGGCTCGATATTTGTTCAGCTCAAAATATCTGTGTCCTTTACTACCACATCTAATACAATCATCAGAGTAATTTTGTACTCTTTTATTACCGTTAGGCTTACTCTGTCTCTTGTACTGAGTGTTCTGAGACTGCTGTCTCTGTCTACTATCAGACATGTTAGCTTTCGGTCTAAAATTACTCTGACCTTGTTCATTACTCCATTTATATTTATATTAATAGCACCTATTTCTTTGGTAGCAAACTCATTTTTGGCATTAGTCTTATTTTTGGTAATACTAGCCTAACTATCAGCTACTTCCATTGCTCTGGCTATTTTTAGTAGACTATTTAGAGTGAGATTCTCGCCCTCTGAGAGTTTCCTCCTAAGTTTTGGAGATAAGCACTTCTCAAGTACCTAATCAATAATAGCATCATTTGTACAATAATTATCATAGTCACAGGTACTGGCTAGTTTCTTCAACCTAGTAACATAAGCATCTGTGCTTTCCTTATATTCTTGCCCTAACTGTTGAAAATAAAACCATTCACACCTGACATTAACTTGTGGAGTGAAATAAGTATCAAGTGCAGCTAAGCACTCATCCAGAGTACCTGTGGGACCAGGTAAGGTCTCAAGAATTTCTTAGATATCAGTATCTGCTATATGTAGCAACAGTGCACATTTTTCCTTGGCGTTAGTAACGGCTGTGGCATCCAGGTAGTAATGGAAGCTCTTTTTCCACTTCTTTCATCGTAGTCCAAGGTTTGTAGGATCGGTATTTACCGTGAATGATACTGGTGGTGGTGAATGATACTGGTGGCCATTAATTATTATCCTATTTCTATAGGATTTAAATGAGACGAAGTAAACTGTCTACATTGTTTATTGGTGAGCTTCTGAAGAGTAGTGCTTTGTGACGTAGTAACGTTAAGTAATATCTATAAGTTCTTAATACATTGGAAAATATCTACCTCGACAAACGTAAATATTCTTTTTAATGACTTATACAAAAGGAATATAAAAATGCAAAGTAATTATATGAAAATGCAAAGTAATTATATAAATATATACATACATAACAGAATTTTTATACCATTTAAGTGTAAATTAATCTTGGATATTACAGTAAGGTTATTTTCTACACTCAAAATCCTGTTTTCTTTCCCTATTGGAGCAGATTCATTTAAACTTCATGAATGATTACAATCACTATCTTCCTCAAGTAGGGTTTTTTTTTTTCAAAAACTGCATTAGCTTTTTTCTTACACTTTCCGTTTTTTTCTGACAAAGTGGTATGGCTGTTTTTTGCCATCACCATACTCTTGGTTCTTGGAACTCTGAGAAAGCTTAGAGCCCTGGGAAACTTCCTTATTAAAATGACAAACTTTTTTCAATTGTCCTTTTGTGTTACACACTGTGGGAATGGAATGTTCTTAAGATTCTGTTTTACTAAGGAGACTCAAAGTACTGAACTCGGTTAAGAACTCACAAACAGACAGGACAGATATTTTTACTTGAACACCCCACCCGTATACCACTACTCGATATATGAAACTCAGAATTCAACTTTCTTTTAATTTTGGAAATGCAATGACAATAAAAGAATTGACTCAACAGATGTATGCAAAGACCTTGGCCTCAACTCGACGATTACCTCTGTCACACTGGCAGAGTGGAATAGAGGACACTTGTTTGTGCCAGATGAATTCCTGCGAAGATGCCACGTAAATAAGGTTTGAAATAAGCTTGACTGCTGAGGCGAGATGCTGCGTCTGGGATGTTTGGCCGCCAAATGAGAACGCTTCAATGTCCCTCCTAGTGACGTCATCTGTAGGATATATTTCTAGAGCAGTAACTGGCACTTATTTTATACCAGGGCTACTATAGTGTTGGTCCTTGGCAGGCAATTATAGTAGAGATGCAAGGGAGAGACAGTATTTTAGGTGTAACAAGTGGAAGCAAATAAAATAAAACGAGAAAATTATTTTACTGGTAAACAATCTCTGGAACGTTCTTTGCGTTGTAGGAGATGGAATTTAAGTATTCAAATAATAAAGAAGCTACTGAAATATATCTAGACAGGCTAATGACATAACAGCAAGGTCAAATTTATAACAAAATTATCAGCAAGAACAATTTTTATAATAATTTATTAGCAAGAGCTATTTTATCATAAGAAAATTGTAAAGAAAACGTATTTGATAGGCTCGCTGAAAAGAGGGAACAGTAGGAAAACATAAACAGGGGGCAGCCTTTATATCGGGATTATGCTTTCTACATGTAAAAGAATATTAAATAAGGTATATTTAGAATTAGCCATAAGCTAAAATATAAACTGCAAATAAACATACTCTGCAAAAGTCAAGGAGTGAGAAATATTATTAGTTAGAAAAAAGACAGCTAAGTTACTAAATTAACTAATAAGGCATCTAACAGCCTCTGGTGACTTTGAGCAAAACACTCTGTCACAAAGGCCCTTTCTAGAGAATATTGAATTAACAAAATTCTACTACAGAAGGCAAAAAAAAGGAACAGAGGAAGTTATGGTGACTTCAGTGTTATTATGAGGGATGAGATATCCTTCTCATGGAAAAGAACAAATGAACAATAAGAATGGGATCCACCACTGGAACATATCATACTATTAGGAAAAGTGAACAAGTCTTATAAACAAAACATTAAATGACATGCAAAACATAAAAGAAATGTGATCAAATTCAAATTTACAGAAAATTAAAATCACTATTAGATGTCAGTGAATATCAATATTTAAGTTTAAGAATGCTTCACATGCAATAAGGCAATGAAATAATATACAAAAAAATATGGTATATGCAAATGGAAAATTTTAACCGTCGTCATTAACATTGGCGACTGGATTTAAAACAGTTTCAGCTATTCAACACTAAACTAAAAGGTTTCTGCCATGTTCTGGCTTTCAGAGTCCCAAAAAGGAAAATATAAAACTACGATCAAAGAAATATTCTTCATCGTTTTCGTTTTCCATTAGGAATAACGTTTGTACGCTAAAATAAACAAATACAGTACAGTATTAAAGACATAAAAGATAAACATGAAAAATAAGCAACACATCAGAGAAGTAATATTTACCGACTAGTCAAATTGAGGCTAACAGCACCAGCGTCCTCATTTGAGGGTAACGACCATCGACTTAGTAGATCAGTAAGGTCATTGTCCTTGCTATGAACATGTTGGGCAGTGAATTTGAATAGATTCAGGTAAAGTGCCCACCTTTTCAGGCTAGGATTTAGCTTGTCTGCAGTATGTAAATATAGGAGAGGACAGAGGTTGGTTCTCAGTGTAAAATGTTGGCCATACAGATGGACTTCAAATTTCTTTATGGCCCAATATGCAGCTAGAGCTTCCTTTTCAACGATGGAGTAATTTTGTTCTGCAGGGCGAAGCCAGCGGCTTGCATATCACACTGGAGCTACTTCTGCTGAGTTGTCTGATCGGGCTTGCAAGAGCACGGCACCCAGGCCTTCGTCTGAGGCGTTGGTCTGCAAGATAATGGAAAATCAGGGTTTACCAGTTGTCATACTGGCTCACCTGCCAATGCTTCTCGGAGCTTGAAAAATGCTCTCTCCGCTTCGTCTGTCCATTGGACAGGCGGAGTTTTACCTTGCTTGGAGGAGGTCATTTGCTGCAAAGGGGCAGTGATAGTATTACAGTGAGGAATGAATCGTTGTTAGTATCTGATACTACCCAGGAATAATCTCAGTTGAGTGACAGTAGCAGGTTTCTCCATATCCTTAATAGCATGTACCCTGTAATGTAAAGGGGACATAACCCCTTCTCCGACCAAGTGGCCGAGATACTGCAATTGTGTGAAACCAATCTCACATTTGGAAGGCTTTAAATGAAGTCCATGCTGGTTCAAACGAGTGAGAACTCTGCGGAGAGTCTCGAAGTGCGATAACCAATCCTGAGAATGCTCCAGGATGTCGTCTATAAAGCATGAAACATTGTCGAGATCCTGTAGTACTATCCTCATGAGTCTACTGAAGCAGCCAGGGGCATTTACCATACCAAAAGGCATGACCCTGAACTGGTATAGACCATATAATGTGGAAAAGGCTGTTAGAGGCTTGGTAGTCTCGCTCAGCGGGACTTGCCAAAATCCACTGACCAGATCCAACTTGGACAGGTATCGGGCTCGGGAGAGAAATGAGAAAATATGCTCGCCGTCAGCAATGGGCTCTCCATCAAAGATGGTGCGGGTGTTAAGCTTATGATAGTCAAGGCAGAACCTGTGACTACCATCTCGCTTACGCACTGCCAGTAACGGCGAACACCAAGGCAAAATGCTCTTTTCAACTATTTCGGGGTGGACCTAAGTGTCAAGATCTTCTTTCAGCCGTACGGACAGCTGGTGGGGAAGACCATAGGAATGCCGAAATGGTTCTGGGTCAGGCAATCTGACATGATTCTCAAGGGTAGCGGTAATGCCTGGGAGGTCGTTGAAGACGTTCTCGTAGTCCTCTAATAGCTTGTTCAGCTGTTCCCGTTGACTCGGTTGCAGTCTGGAGTTAATAATGCAATTACTCACACTTTCCTTTCGGTGTGTGGGAATGGCAGGATCATTACCATCATCAAAAGCTAAGCTTATGTCTTCAATTGCGAGGGCAGTGGCTGCGGCCAGAGGGGCTTCTTCTGAAAAACTCCACTCCCGTAAGTCTTTCTCCACTGCAAGGGTGGAGTATTCCAATATAGGAAGTAAGGGGTGGCTATAATGGAGCATCTGTGTTGCTGCAGCCTCGGAGGTTCTGCTGATGCTGAGGGCATCTATAGGGGTTGCTGAGAGTGTCAGTGCTTGATCCCTGTTGGCCTCCGGGTCCTCACAATACAGCTTCAGCTGGTTAATGTGGTATTTCCGGTTATTGCCATCAACATTTAGCACATAATTGTCAGGGGTCACCCGGTGTACCACAATGTATGGTCCTTTCCAGTGTAGCATTAGCTAGCGAGTATCTGTTGGAAGAAGTAACAGAGCTCGATCTCCGGGTGTCAGGGCACGACGCCGGGCACGCTTGTCAAAGAGGAGCTTGGCAGTCTGCTGGTGACCCTTAATGGCTAATTGTGCAGTTTTTCAAGCCTTTTTGAGATGGGACGAAAACTTCAAAATATACTCATGGACGTCCCTATCATCATCTTCGATGGTAGGTGAATCCCAACATTCTGCCAAGAATTTCACTGTGCCTCTGACCTTATGACCATAAATCAGCTCGAAAGGCAAGTATCAAGTAGTGTCGTGGGGCGTGTCTCTGAAGGAGAAAAGTGCAGCAGGGACATACTTGTCCCACTTCCTAAGTATATCTATCACTAGCTTGTGCAAATATCGCTTCAATGTTCTGTTATAGCGTTTGCATGCTCCATTTGATTGGCATGAGAGACGCTCGTACGAATGTGCTTCATTTCTAAAAGGTTACAGAAATCCTCAAAGTGCCTACTTGTAAACTGACTTCCATTGTCAGAAGTGACCTGCTCAGGAAAGCCAACCCTTGAGCAGATTTCAAATAGGGCATGAGCGACTGCTTCAGTCGTGATAGAAGACAGTGGCACTGCATCTGGGTACCTTGTTGCCAGGTCGACGTACACCAGGAGGAACTGTTTCCCCGTGGATGAAGCTGGATTAATAGGACCTAATATGTCAATAGCAACCTTGGAAAATGGCTTCATTGAGAGCTTAGTTATCCCCATGGGAACTTTCAGTACCGGTGCCGTAGAGGTGGATTGACAGATAGGGCAGGAGCCCACATATCTGTCTACCTTGGCGTACATGTCTGGCAATGCAAAAGCCTTCTGAAGGACGTGCCGAGTTTTTGCTTTGCCTCTGTGTCCACTCAGAGGTAAATGGTGTGCCACATACATACCCTGGCGGTGCAACAAAGCAGGCTCCACCAACTGTTTAAAGGTATGGCCATCTTTAGTCACATGACTACGAAGTACTCCATCTTCAAGGGCGTAAGTGATCTGGCCTCCTCCTCTCACCATGAAGGTCCATCCCTCAGTGGCCTGCTGCATCCAGCGTTTGAGGCTGGGGCAGACTTGCTGCAATTTGGCAAAGTCTGGACGGGACTTCAATGGCTCTAGAAGTGCATCATCTGGTAAAGGAGGGGGAAACTCTCCACGTTCCACATTACGTATACTAACTGTGGCAGACTCAGCGGAGTCAGTCAAAGAATCGTCTAAATTCTTGGCATCGAGGCCAGGAGTTGCTGCTGAAATGGCTTCATGTGACTTCGCCCAAGGGAAGTTATAATGAGTAATGTCCTTATGGTAGAGGTCGGCCTGGAAAATAGGAACTAGGTTCAGTACATGACCCAGCAAGACAGGGTACATAAGCCCAATCATTGCCACAGCTGGCGCTTTTCTATTGTAGTATTTGCAATCCAGGTCAATGACACAGCAGCTTCGTATTTGGGGTGTTCCTTCAGGAACCATCACACGAACAACTTTGCTTGTAAAATCTTCATCCCTGACGAATCTCTCATCAACAAATATGCCATTAGCCCCTGTGTCGAGGGCTATCTCAGCTTCCACACCATATATAGTTCCTAGGCATTTTGGGATCATCTCCGGATCATCACGTTCGGTGAATTCCATATTGGCAAGTTTGTACAGAGGTTCCTTGGCGTTATCCTCAGTGACCCTTTCTGGCCTTATTTCTACAGCATTGGCCAAGTGCATGGTCAGATGGCTCTGCGGGCCACAGCTGTGTGAGGGAGCGTGGTGGCTCTTAGAATTTGGCTGAAAGCCCTGGGAGGCTGGAGCAGAGTAATGGCCTTTGCCTCTGAACTGCTGAGGCTTAGGTCTTACCGAGTCATCCTTCTTGAGTGTGGGTGCATGGCCATAATAAGGCTTAGGAGTGTGAGGAGGATGAGCTGGACGATGTGAGTTCTGCCAGGGGTCCTTGTGCTTCCCGTTCCTGGGATCTCCTTTCCGGTGAGAATCATGGCCTGCTGCGGGGGAGATAAAACTCTGAGGACAAGCCTTGGAATCGGCCTTTCTTACCCTCATAACTTCACAGAGACGTACTCCAGGGTGGTTGTGCTGGAGGTGCTCATCCATAGCGGCTAAACTTTTCTCATAGTTGATCTCATCCTTAAGCTGAGTCCTTACATATGCAACAACATCTGGAGGGAGGTCATTGGCAATTGCATCAAACATCAAGAATGCATACAACTTCTCACAAGGACACTTTGCAACTCACAACCAATCATTAAAGAGGTGAGCCTTGCGTTTGCCAAAGGTACTACAGTTCTCCTCCTTCAATGGGAAAGCAGAAATATACCTAGCACGACACTCAGCTGGTGAAAGGTTCTGCGAGGCCAGGAGTGTGCTTTTAACTTTCTCATAATCCCTCAGTTGCATTAGGTCTAGTTCATTGGCCAGGGCGAGCAGACGGGGTGGCATTGAGGCGAGCAGACAACGACTCTTCTCAGCCTCTGTGCCTCCGCTAGCTGCCGCAAGACTTTCGAAAGAGCGGATGTAAGTATCAAGCGGTTGCTTGCTGTCATCTTCGTATTTCTGTATTGGGGGGGGCCTCTCACAAGGCTGGTCTCCATTTCCAGTTGAAGGACCACTGTCTGGGAATCCCGCTTGAAGGCGAGCAAGCTCAAGCTCATGTTCGCGTCTTGCTTGTGCCTGTGCCTGGTTGTAATTGTGTTGGGCTTGTGTCTGTGCCTCATCGTAATCGCGTTGGACTTGTGCCTGTGCCTCGTCACTGGATTTCTTCTCCAGCTTATCTCGGCATTCAACCATCTTCTCATGAGCCCATTCGAGGAGCTTCTGTCCTGGGGAAAAACCGTATCTCTCACCCCTAGCAATCATTATGTCTGAGTAACGCTCCTCGTCGAATGCTTCGATGATTTCCTGTGACTGCCTGGTTTCCATGTTTGCTTCCTGTGACTGCCCAGTTGCCATGGTGATTTCCTAAACAGTCAATAATGAAGTACCAAAAAAAACAACCATCTACAAAAGTAGAAAAAAAATGAAAGAATCACACAACACCGTTGTGATCTCAAAACCTCACAATAAAAGTGAATCAAAATACAATCAAGTGCAACAGCAGCAAAATGTTGCTAAACAGTGCATGAAACACTGGTAATACAGTATGGCAGTCGTGCCTGCTTAACAGCAACACATGGCAGTATCTGTGGTTATGGTGCAAATGAAAGGAATGAGCAACAACGAATTTTACCGACCAGCACCCAGTGCCAGAGAATACAAACATGTATAGTATAGCGGTAGTGCCTGCGTATGAGCGCGTATATGGCAGTACCCACAAGTAAAATGTCGTAAGTAAAACTCTGGAGTGTTGCCAAAAGGGCACAGATCCTATGCAAAATACACCAAAGATAAGCTAACGGCATACACAGCAGCCAGATTACACATGTCTACTATTAATGAGATCATTTATTTTTGAGTGACAACTCAGACACATGAAGGGCTTAGCCTAGGCTCAATAAACGACACCAAAGTTTTTCTTCACAATCTATGAGCAGTCAATTCTTGAATATAAAACACAATTATAAACAAAATACTTAATATGCTTTCTCCCAATTCCTAAATCCCAAGGAAATATAAACAATTCTTAACAAGTATCACCCTTTAATGGATATATAAAACACGAATGCTTTAAAGCTCAATCTTATCACGCAAATAAATGAAATTTTAAATAACACGTCTTCTAGTCATGCAAAATTTCTTAAGTCTGTTACCACATAATCTCATGCAGATTTCCTGAAATTTTGTTTACCACATGGTAAGCAAGAAAATATTAGTTAACATAATTAATTTTGAAAATAAAAAAAAAATTCTGATCCACAACATCTCTAGAGATGAAATTTTTGTGTGCAGCCTAAGATTCATTCATTTCAATAATCGAGCCAATGGTAATCGGGTTTCATGTGCAATGTTAAAAAGTAAATAAAAATAAATTTATCAAAATCAGTCTGTCTGTTCGCGTCCCTGTTCGGGTACCAATATTGTTGTGGGAATGGAGACTTGTTGAGAATCTGTTTTACTAAGGAGACTCAAAGTACTGAACTCGGTTAAGAGCTCACAAACAGACAGGACAGATATTTTTACTTGAACACCTCACCTGTATACCACTACTCGGTTAAATGAAACTCAGAATTCAACTTTCTTTTAATTTTGGAAATGCAATGACATTAAAAGAATTGAATTAAATTTTATTAATTAAATTTTAAGAAATGCTGCCTTGAATCCCGGAGGTGGTGAGCACGATTTCGTTTCCCGGCACAACAGATGTATGCCAAGACTTTGGCCTCAACTCGACGATTACCTCTGTCACACTGGCAGAGTAGAATAGAGGACACTTGTTTGTGCCGGATGAATTCCTGTGAAGATGCCACGTAAATAAGGTTTGAAATAAGCTTGACTGCTGAGGCGAGATGCTGCGTCTGGGATGTTTGGCCGCCAAATGAGAACGCTTCAATGTCCCCCCTGGTGACGTCATCTATAGGATATACTTCTAGAGCAGTAATTGGCACTTATTTTATACCAGGGTTACTTTAGTGGTGGTCCCTGGCAAGCAATTATAGCAGAGATGCAAGGGAGAGACAGTTTTTAGGTGCAACAAGTGGAAGGAAATAAAATAAAATGAGAATAATAATGGAAAATTATGTTACTGGTAAACAATCTCTGGAACATTCTTCGCTTTGTAGGAGACAGAATTTAAGTATTCAAATAATAAAGAAGCTACTGAAATATATCTAGACAGGCTAATGACATAACAGCAAGGTTAAATTTTGAACAAAATTATCAGCAAGAACAATTTTTATAATAATTTATCAGCAAGAGCTATTTTATCGTAAGAAAATTGTAAAGAAAACATATCTGATAGGCTCGCTGAAAAGAGGGAACAGTAGGAAAACAGAAACAGGGGGCAGCCTTTATATTTGGATTATGCTTTCTACGCGTACAAGAATATTAAGTAAGGTATGTTTAAAATTAGCTATAGGCTAAAATATAAACTGCTAATAATCATAATCTGCAAAAGTCAAGGAGTGGGAAGTATTTTTAGTTAGAAAAATGACAGCTAAGCTACTAAATTAACTAATAAGGCATTTAACAGCCTCTGGTGACTTTGAGCGAAACACTCTGTCACACACACTGAACAAGAAAGATGAGAAAAGCGACAATCCTCATTACGGTGAGGGTAACCTCAATGTCGGCAACTTGCCTCTTTTCTGCCATTAGGAGTAGGAGTAGGCTTATGCCTATATGAATTAACATTCAAAGCATTCACTTGATTAGGAAGTTTTTCACCACAAAAAGCTTTTTCAAAATTTAACATTCTGTCCAATGTGGCAGAAGAAGTCATGGTTTGCAAGTTTAGATATTCTGCTGCTAACTTAGGAAAACATACTTCTGATTCAATAGCCATAAACAATTGATCACAAACCCTAGCGTCAAATTGATTGCCAAAATTACAGTCTTTTGCAAGTGCTTTGAGATCACCATAAAGATTACGCAGATTTTCACCAGTTTTATTTTTTTCTTTGCTGAAATTGAATTAAGCTTCTGTGATAAGAAGGGGTGACAATAAAATTACCTTCCAAAATTTTTACAAAATCAGAAAAATTCTTAAGATGAGGCATATCTGGGGAAAAACACACTATCTAGAGTGCTATATACTTCACTTCATAGAGAAACAAGCAAGCAATATTTGTTTTCAGCATTTTCAGTCATACCACTGTGGTTAAAATGTGCCTCAAGCACATCAAAATTTATTAGTTTGGGATTGAAATGCTCAAATTTTGCACTTGAGCTTGCCATGGTTAGCCCAGCCTAGGTAACATATGAAGCATTTTCCAAAAACAACAAAAGCCAATCCTCATTACCTCAATCCATGTAGGCCTGCTAGGCTATCAGGAGCAATAGGCAGTATAGGATAGCCTATCAAAAACTTGCCAGTTCCAAACCTACTGGCAACCTAGCATATGCTCTAAAAATCTCACTTATCTCTTGAAAATCGGCTGTCATAATGGGTCAAAAACAGCTTCAAAGCATTAAGATTCAATCCAGACAGCTCGTTTATAAAAATATTGGATCCTAGGTAAAACAAAATATATAACACAATTTGAGCTTTATTCTTGATGCTGATATTAACAAAAAAAAGCCACTCATCCGGGCATCAACAATAGACGATTCAAGTATAATAATAATAATAATAATAATAATAATAATAATAATAATAATAATAATAATAATAATAATAATAATAATAATAATAATAATAATAATAATAATAATAATAATAATAATAATAACTAAAGATGATAATGGTGGAAATAATAAATAATAACAAAATTGGTAGTAAAACAAAATTAATTGTAAATAAAAACAGGAATATCAGGACAGGTTGAAAGTGGCATATGACAAGGTGAAATAAAAGAGAAGTTGGGGAGTTTGAGGAGGAATGGGGGTTGATGAAAGAATGTTTTGTGGGACATGCAGGTGAAGTGTCTGGAAAGAGGTTTGTTGGAGGTGGCATGAGGAGGGGCAGCGAGTGGTGGAATGAAGGGGTGAAAATGAAGGTGGAAGAGAAAAAAAGGGCTTTTGAGAAATAGCTGCAGTGTAAAAGTAGGGAGAAGTATGAAAGATATAGGGAGAAATATGTGGAAACCAAGCGGAAGGTAGAGGAAGGGAATTTAGTAGGTCATATGAGGAAAATAAAAAGAAGTTTTGGAAAGACGTGAAGAGAGTAAGGAAGGATGGATCGAGGATGGAAGAGACAGTGAAAGATGTGAATGGACAGATGTTAAGAGGGAACGATGCAAGGAAATGATGGGCATAATATTTTGAGTGCTTGCTGAATGTTGAGGAAGATAGAGAGGCAGCTATAGTGGCAGTGGGGGGTGTTCAAGTGCCAGTAATGGGAGATGAAGATGAAAGATAGATTACAAGAGAGGAGGTGAAAAGGGCTTTGTATGAAGCAAAAGCAGGTAATGCACCTGGAATGGATGGTGTGAGGGCAGAGATGTTGAAAGAAGGGGGTGTGACTGCATTGAAATGGTTAGTGAGAGTGTTTAATATATGTTTTATGTTGTCAAAGGTGCCAGTGGAATGGGTGATTGCTTGCATAGTGCCCCTATACAAAGGTAAGAGATGTGTATGAATGCAGTAATTTTAAGGGTATAAGTTTGTTGAGTGTGGTAGGAAACTGTATGGTAGGATACTGGTTAATATAATTAGGGATAAGACAGAAAATGTGATCGCAGAATTGCAAAGTGGCTTTAGGAGAGGTAGAGGTTGTATAGATCAGATTTTTATAGTTAGGCAGTTATGTGAGAAATATTTAGCAAAGGGTAAGGATGTGTATTTTGTACTTTTGGATCTGGAGAAACATATGATAGAGTTGATAGAGAAGCAATGTGGAATGTTTTGAGATTATATGGAATTGATGGTAAATTGTTGCATGCAGTGGAGAGTTTGTATGAGGGCAGTAGAGCTTGTGTTAGGATAGGGAATGAAGTGAGTGAGTGGTTTCCAGTGAGTGTGGGACTGAGACAGGGATGTGTAATGTTACCATGGCTGTTCAATATGTATATTGATGGGGTTGTAAGAGAGGTGAATGAGTGAGTGCGTGGTCGAGGTTTGAGAATGGTAGATGGGGATGATAACGAGTGGGAGCTGAATCAGTTGCTGTTTGCAGATGATACTGTGGTGGTGACAGATTCAGAGGAGAAGCTGTGTCGGTTAGTGTCAGGAATTGGAGTGGTGTGTGAGAGAAGGAAGTTGCGAGTGAATGTGGGAAAGAGAAAGGTTATGAGGTGTAGAAGAAATGAGGATGGTGCTGGATTGAATGTTATGTTGAATGAAGAGACACTTGAAAAAGTTGATCAGTTGCAGTATTTAGGTTCGGTTCTAGCTGCAAATGGTGAAGTGATTACCTAATAGTGATTACCTAATTGTGTTTATGGGAAAGAGCCCAAAGCTCGCATCTTCCAGTCTCCTGATAAGTTCCATATTGTACTTAGTGATACTTATCATACCTGTACTTAAAACTATGGATTGAGATAGCATTAATTACTGCCTCGCTTAGCCAGTTCCTAATATAAACTACTCTTACGCTGAAAAAGTATTTCCTTACATCCTGCAAAGAGGCTTTCTTACGAAGCTTCAAACTATGACCTCTAGTTCTATAGCCGGCCATATCAAAATATTGATCCCTATCAACACTATCATAACCATGAAGGAATTTAAAGACTGTCACCATATCCCCTTTCAATCTTCTAGCTTCGAGTGATGGTAGGTCTAATTCCCTCAGAATTTCATCATAACAGAGATTGCGTATTTCTGGCACCAGTTTCGTGGCATGTCTTTGAACTGTTTCAAGCTTAGCTATGTGCTTTTTCAAGTGCGGATTCCAAAAGGAGGCTGCATATTCGAGTTTGGCCTCACATAGGTTACATATATATTTCTAAACATTTCCTTGTCCATGTGCCTGAAGGCTACCCTTACATTAGATAAGAAGGCATATGCTGCCCTTACTATGCCATTTATATGTATTTCTGGAGACAAATCTGCCAGTATGTTTACTCCTAGATCTCTCCCATATCTGTCTCTTGAAGTTGTACTCCAGCCACCAAGTAGTCAAGTTTGGGCCTTATTGCACTTGAACCCATTCTCATTACCTTACATTTTGAAGCATTGAATTTTATTAGCCATTTTTCTGACCACTCATGCAGACTATTTACATCTACCTGAAGTTCTCTACCATTGTCTTATGAACTCCATGTTCATCTGTCTTGAAGCCTAAATATTCTACAGACTTTACTTGGAAATGACATTTCTCTTTCTTTACCTTCAAATAATTTTCCCCAATGAATTTGAAAACTGCTTCAAGTCTCTGCTGGTGTTCTGCTATAGTCTTACCTGCAATGAGTATATTATCTACAAATACAAAAACATAATCCATTCCATTAGACTATTTAGATCTACTTGAAGTTCTCTACCATTGTTCTCATTTCCTACTTTTTTCACAATCTTTGCATCATCTGCAAACATATTCATGAATGAATTTACAGACACTGGTAGGTCAATTACATATACAAGGAACAAAAGTGGCCCTAAAACTGAACCCTGTGGAACTCCACTACTAACTCTTCTACATTCAGACACTGAGTGTCTTACTCTAACCCTTTGTTCCGTTCTTTCTAAGTAAGTTTTTATCCATTCCAAGACATTTCCACCTATTCTAGCCATTGATTGCAGCTTACCAATAAGTCTCCCATGTGGAACAGTGTCAAACGCTTTCTGAAAGTCTAGGAGTATGCAATCTGCCCAGCCCTCTCTTTACTGTAAGATTCGACTTACCTCATCATAAAATTCTAATAAGTTTGTTACTGTTGATCTACCTTCTCTGAAGCCATGTTGCCTCACTGACAAAAAGTTGAAGGATTCCAAGTGAAAAGATATATGTTTCCTTAGTAGTTTCTCCATAACTTTGCAATCTATGCTGGTCAAGGAAACTGGTCTATAGTTCAGAGCCAAATCCCTCCTTCCCTTTTTGTAGATAGGTATCACGTTTGCCTTTTTTCCAGCATCTTGGAATCTCCCATGACTCCAGTGACTTTTTAAATATGATATTTAGTGCCACTGATATTGGGTTTATGCATTTTTTAAGTACATGAGGGGATATATCATCAGGACCTGTAGCTTTATGAACATCTAAATCCATCAGCGCTTAGCATACCTCTGTGGCTGTAAGGTTGATGTTCTCTAATGCAGGCCCTTGAGCTTCTATCTCTGCAATCTGAGGGGGTGGGGTATTTTCTACTGTAAATACTGACTGAAACTCTTTGTTCAATTCTTTGCAGATCTCTTCATCCATCTTAGTGATGCTTCCATCCGCTCTCCTAAGCCTTAAAACCTGTTCTTTTACCTTCACTTTTCCTCTGATAAAGCTGTGGAAAAGTTTGGGATTTTCGTTAGCCTCCCTCTCATAGTCTCGCTCCGCCTCTTTTCTTTTACTTAGGTAGTCATTTCTTGCTCTTTTGTAGGTTTGCCAGGCATTTATGTTTTTTCTCCTCCTATGCCTTTTCCAGCATTTGTCTCTCCACTCCTTAGCTCTTTTACACTCAATATCGAACCATTTCTCTCTGGCATGAATTACACCTACTTTGGTGACAGGTATGCAGCAATCTACTATCTTCCCATATTTCTCACAAAAGATGTCATACATTTCTTGTACAGATTTGTTGTAAAATAAGGTTCTCCAGTCAATAACTGCAAAAAGCTCATTTATTTTGATGTAATCACCTTTTGGTGAGTTCCTCCTCATGTCCTCAGTGCCTCTGTTCTCAAGTAGAATATCTTCAATGATGCACTCTATCAACAACACACAGTGGTCACTCTTTCCAATTGGTGGTTCATACTCAATTTTTTCAATATCCAACACATTATCTGTGAATACTAGATCAAGTAGTGATGGCTCATCCCCACCCTTGGCCCTCATTGGTTCCATTACATGTTGGTTTAGGAATTCTCTTGTACGCAATCTAGGAATCTTGCCTGGAATGAGTCCTCACCACTGTGTGGGTCATGATTTATCCAATCTATCTCTTTATGATTAAAATATCCCATAATCAAAATCCTACATTTTCTCTCCCAAGCAATGTTAACAACTGAGTTTATGACTTCATTAGTACCTATATGACTTTAATCATAAACTTCCAGCCTATTATGGTTCCTTGGTGGGTTATATACAACAGTTTTTATATGCTCTTTGACCCAGTATTTATGCGAGCAAAAAGAAATTCCTTTAACTCACTTTCTATAGCCAAGTTTATTTCTTCAACTTGAATCCTTTCACTTATGAGCAGTGCTATCCCTCCACCAGTCTTCTCAGATCTTTCAACAGTTAATATTCTGAAGCCCTTAGGAAAAACTGTGATACTGTTTATGTCCTCACTCAACTTAGTCTCTGTAATTGCTACTATATCTGCCTTACTGTTGTGAATCCTATCTTTTAATTCTACTGCCTAACCAGCTAATCCATCAGCATATGTGTATAACAATCTTAATGAGGCCCCATTCCCTGATCTTCTGTCATTATCTCATTTATCTCCCCTTTGTCTGGAAGAACTCTGAAATGAAAATTTTTCTTCTCTTCTTCATTTCTTTCCTCATTTAATCTTCTTGCCTCTTGCAACAAGTTTTTTTTATTTTTCCCATCTCTTCCTGTGTTCTATATCATCTAATGAACACTTCTTTGAATTCTTGAAGGTCTTTTAGACTTTTTTTTCTCATCAATATTTCTCTACATGTGTCACATCTCTCAATGGTTACTTTTTCTGGTCTCTGCTTCCCTTCCCTCAAATATTTGCTTAGTTGGTGAATGTTTACAATATCCTCAGGACCACAAACTAATCCAAGCTTTCTTATCAGGTCTACAACCCGAGCTTTATTTTCTTCATTTCTCCCCTGCCATGTTGGCTTCTGGGATTCACTTATGCCTGAGATTACCACTGTCTTCTCTTTATCAAGTGCCTGTTTAATCAGTGGATTTGCCCTTTCCATCACAACCTCTTTCATTTTTTTTCAATTACTGTCTCTTTATAGTCAACTGTTTGTATGTTTTCCAGTGCCACCACCTTTACAGCCTCTTTTACTGCCACATTCCCCTTTAGTGCATCAGCAAAGGAAGTTTTCATGGCATTATGTTCCATATTGAGCTCCTGCAACTCTTTTCTAAACTGTTCAATGTTTTCCTTAATCTGGACATTCCAAGCAGCAATCTCGTCTCTCTCAGAAGAGAGCAGTGAACTAACATCTAATTCATTTAGGTTGTCATTCAGCTGCTTAGTGTTATCTTCTTGTTTAGAAATTCTGGTTTCTAGTTAACTCTTTTCCCCTTCCAGCTTCTATATTTGTTTTTCTAGTTCTTTTCTCTCCTGCCCTTGTACTTTATATGCTTCCTCCAAAAATCTTATTTCCTCTCTGAGTGTTTCATTCTCTTTCATTTCTCTATCCATATTCCGAATTTTATCATTAAGCTTATAACCATTGCCTCTAAATCCTTGGTTTTCTGGTTTAATCTTCTAATAGCTACCCCTCCTCCCGACCCATGGGTGGGAGAGGTTTGGGACAGAGATGGCCTCATTTTTATGTTTTCCCTTTCACAGAATATAGAAAGAAGAAGAGAAAGAGAAAAAAAAGAGTGAATGAAGGATGTAAAGTGTTGGGTGCGTTGAAAGGATTGATGAAGAATAGAGGGTTGGAAGAGAATGTTAAGAAATTTTATATGAGAAAGTGGTTGTGCCAACTGTGATGCATGGATCAGAGTTATGGGGTATGTAAGTAAGTGAGAGACGGAAACTAAACGTGTTTGAGATGAAATGCCTGAGGAGTATGATTGGTGTATCTCGGTTGGATAGGATTAGGAATGAAGTGGTGAGAGCAAGTACGGATGTGAGGAGAGAAATTGCAGGCAGAGTAGATATGAATGTTCTGAGATGGTTTGGCCATGTGGAAATGATGGATGATGAAAGACTGCTGAAAATGGTGATGAATGCAAGAGTTGATGGGAGAAATGCTAGAGGGAGGCCTAGGTTTGGGTGGATGGATGAAGTATGGAGAACCCTGAATGATAGGAGGATGGATGTGAGGGAAGCAAGTGAGCGTGCTAGGGATAGGAATGAGTGGCGAGCGATTGTGATGCAACTCTGATGGGCATCTGCTGTTACCACGGGGCTGCGTCTTACAGAGGTAGCCCTGTGGTAGGGGCAGTAGGGGAGTTGGCAGCTGTGAAGCGACACAGGTTGTGGAAGAGCCGGGAGGATGGGCTGTGGCACTCCAGTAGTGCCATCTGGACAGTCGCTAGCTCCCTCGTCATTGCCCATAGAGCTAAGTAATCCCCTTATTATTTTCTTGCTTTTTTTATGTCGGCTCCCCCCAATCAAAGGGGGAAACAGCCAAGGTAGATAGATAGATAGATTATGTTATTTCCAAAATTGTATTTTTTCAAACTTGAATGAAGCATACTTGATAATATGGGATCAATTATAATTATACCATGAGTTCAGTTGACATTCGGTGTTCAGTTAAGTTAATTATTACAGATTCCAAAAGATGTTTCTAGTAATAATATACTTCCTTCTTACTAAGACAGAAGCATTGCTCTAATCAATATGGTGATTGCAATCAGCATAATGCTTGATTAAGGCACTGAACGACTGACAATTTCGAAAGTTATATTTATATTGGTTGATACGAAAATCTAAAACTTTGTCAGTCTGGCCAACATAATACTTATCTCAATCTTTACATGGAATCTTAGATAAAAATCAGAAGAGGAAACATGACTGCTTTTAATCAACACATTGCGAAAAGTATTTTCATATTTGAAAACTAAACGGATATATAATGTTCTTAAAATCTTGACCAAGTTTGTTTTAAAATCCGAAACAATAATATTATCTGGGAGGGATGGTCTAAGAAATATGTGTTTTGCAGTACTGAACCTGTTGTTTGCGAAATTATTGGGATAACAAAGATATCTTCCTATATCAATTATTCTTCGATCTCAGCATCAAGAAATTCGCAGCTTACATGTGTAAAGCTCGGAGAAACATTAATTAAAAAAAAGATAGTATTCTTTATTTGATGATAATGACCAAAATAATTATTTGTGGGCATTACGAAAATATCAAACTTTAATGAAAAAGGTTATCTATGCAACAAAATATATAAGAATGGCAAGCTATTATTATTTTCTTTTTCCAACCCAAATTTAATAGAGAGAACAAAATTAGTCAACTTAGTCAAAAACTCATGAACATTAATATCAGTACTGGCAAATCACAGTGCATATATCATCAACATAACGAAACCAATGAAAATTAATATTCCTGGGAACAATAGTTTGAAGGTATTGTCTTTCAAAAATTCCATATAAAGATTAGAAAGAAGAGGAGATAGGGGATTTCCCATAACCATACCAAAAGTTTGTTGATAGTATTTAGCTCCAAAAATATACTTGCAATCTGCAATCCAAAGGTGAATTAGATGCAAAATAACATTTTTAGGTAATTGAATAAAGTTATTATCGAGTTCAGAACTAATGAAATAACAAGTCATCTATGGGTACTTTGGTAAAGAGGGAACAAGTGTCAAACTGATCATATGCACATCTGGAGTGATAGCAAAATTCTGACGTTTTTCAATCAGATCGATGGAATTCTATATATAAGAGGATGATAGTTTTTCGAAGAAAAGGGACAGTAACCGGAATAAAAACTTTGATAGTTTATAAGAAATATAATCAACAGAACTAATAATTGGGCATAGGTAATCCAGGCTTGTGAGTTTTTACTAAGCCATAAATATATCGAAGTTTTGGGGAATGAATATATACTTGGTCAATTAAAGATTTGTAAGTTTTAAGTATACGTTTTAAATTACTATTGAAGTGTTTTATAACATCATCTAATGGATTTTTTAACTGCACATATGTGCTAGTATTATCTAATAAATAATTCTTTTTGTTTGAATAGCTATCTTTATCTAATATTATAAAGGAATTTGCTTTGTTGGCTCTGGTAATTGATGTATATTTATAAATTGTATAATATGTTAATTGGTTATTGTTTATACTCTATATCATTTATTAGTATGGTATATTATTGGTGTATTATTATTATTGTTAGTATTATTCATTAGTATATTAATTGCTTATATTATATACTCCTATTATATTCACACTCTTATTGTGTTACAGGTGTATTGTGGGCTCTTGTATGGAATAAATTGAGACCATCCATGGTTATTTAATTCAACTGGCGACGAGGAAAACCGTGATGTCTGGCCTCTTGGAATTACCACAGTTCATCATCAATAGACCGGAGGAGTGGCCTATGTGGCTCAAGAGATTTGATAATATGAGTCTGGCCATGGATAATACTTCAGTAGCCAAGAAAAAGGCTCTTCTCCTTCATTTTGCTGGACCCGATGTGTTTGAGCTGGCACAGAATTTGCCATCCAGCTCAACAGAAGGTGATGATGTGTATAAGGTGCTGGTATCGCAACGTAATGCACATTTCATCCCAAAAATAAGAGTAATGACTTTGAATGTGATGTGTTTCGTCACCCAAGACAATTGGAGGGAGAGTCGATTGACAGCTTTGTGGCCCGTCTTCATAAGCTGGCTGTTTCTAGTGAATTTTCTGATGTTGATTGGAACTCCGTCAGCAATTAATTCCGGGTATTAATGTACCCAGTGTAAAGGAAAAGGCTTTACAGAAACGTATAAATTTACAAGAACTCATAGATTATGCCAAGAGTTTGGAACAGACCAAAGGGCAGATGCAGGAAATGGAAAGCCACATGCCTGCTACTGTACACAAAGTCTCTAAAGGTGCTCTTAAGCTTCCAGGAATGGTGGTAAAGGGGGAAGCTGTTACATCAGTAAGCCGTTGTTATCGATGTTTGAACCCACACCACATGGTCACTACATGTCCATTTAAGTCAAAACGATATTTTAGCTGTGTTGACTGTGGTCACACTCAAGCTGCCTGTAGAAAAAACTTAAATTCACGATCAGCTACAGTTAAGCAGTTACGGGAGGACGACGAATACGCTGACCAATCAGTAGATGATGTTGTTTATGATATCTTCCATGTTCATCAATTGGGTGGTGCCAGAGAGTAACCAATTTTGTCAGTGCTGCAGGTTAACAACCAGACAGCTTAGTTTGAGGTAGATACGGGAAACTCCGTAACTGTTATATCATTACAACAGTTTAAGCAACTGTGGCCTGGTTTAAAACCTCAACCTGCTGATGAAAAGTTGACTTCATACACAGGAGAGTACATCTCAGTGGTTGGTAAATATTTGGTGGAGGTTGTTTGTAAAGGTGAGAGTCATCAGCTGTTATTATTACTAGTGTCATCTTTTATCAGTAACAGGTCATTTTTAGGAAGGAATTGGGTCAGGAAAATAGGTGTTGATTGGAAACGGATTTTCAAGTTATCAGATCCTGTCCAAAGTTTGGAGTCTATAGTTTTGCGTAAATATTCTGAATTGTTTTCAGAAGGTCTAGGCTGTGCTAAGACTTGCTCATTTGGAAATTGATACAATGTCAATCCTCGTTATTACAAGCCTTGATCTGTTCCTTTGGCACTCAGATCATTAGTAAATGCTGAGCTCGAGCACCAACTTGATGCTGGTATACTTCGTCCTGTAAAGACATCAGACTAGGCTGCACTTTTGGTGACTGTAATGAAGCCAAATGGTTCTGTTCGTTTGTGTGGAAGTTATGATTTAACAGTGAATAAGAGATGTAATCTTGAACAGTACCAAGTATCAAAATTGGATGATATATTGTCAGTTAGCTGGTGGTAAGATTATTGCAAAACTGGATCTCAAGAATGCTTATTTCAGGTATGTCTGGATAAAGCAAGTCAAAGGTATACAGTGATCAATACACAGGATGGTGTATGGTATTTCGTCTGCTCCTGCAATATTCCAGTGCATGATGGAACAGTTAATAGGTGATGTGCCTGGAGTTGTTGTATTCCTGGATGACATCTGTATCACTGGAGCAGACAGAGAGCAGCATGACAAAAGATTGTATCTTATATTTGAGCATCTCACATCTGAAGGGTTGAAACTTAATGCTAGTAAATGTCACTGGAATAAGTCAACAGTAACATATTTGGGATTCAGGATAGATGATGATGGTGTCCATCCAAGTGAAGAGAAAGTATCAGCTATGCGTAATGCACCAGAGCCTAAAAACTTGGCAGAGTTGCGGGTGTATCTTGGTCTCTTAAATTATTATGGTTGGGTTCTCCCAAACTGAGCCAAGGTAGCTGCACCATTGTATGAGTTGTTGTGGCAGAACTGCAAATGGTCATGGATGCATCAACAAAGGGAAGCCTTCAGACACACAAATTCCTTGGCATGTTCAGCCACTTGTTTGGCACATTTTGATAGTAAGACAGAAGTCATTGTGTAGGCTGATGCTTCACCATATGGTCTTGGAGCAGTATAATCATTTGTGACACCTGCAGGGATAAACCTGTAATGTTTGCTTCTCGTGCATTGTCAGATGCTGAACGTAACTATAGTCAACTAGATATGGAGGGTTTGGCTCTGTTTTTTGCTGTAAAAAAAATTTCATTTATTATATGTATGGTACACCATTTGTTTTATGTACTGATCATCGTCCTTTTCTTGCCTTACTAGGACATGATAAACCATTGCCAGAAGCAGTTTCACAAAGAGTTACACGTTGGAGGATAACTTTAAATGCGTACCAATTCAAAGTTGCTCATATATCTGGAAAGAACACCTGTCCTTCGGATGCTTTAAATCGTCTTCCTTTGCATTCAAAATCAGGATATGTTCCAGCAGTTGGGGAAGTCGTACATATGTTGTCTGAGGTTGATCAAAAGATTGTGCAGGTGAAAGATGGTAGATCATGGACTGAAACAAATCCCATTTACTCTTCAGTAGTTCACTTCACTAGACATGGTTGGCCATCGGTTATACCTTTAACTGCTAAACCATTCCACAAATTCTATTTTTAGAACTCCCTTTTGATGATGGCTGTCTATTCCGTGGAAGCACATTAGTAATTCTTACTTCTGAGCAACATCATGTCTTAAGAATCTGGCAGGGAATCAACTGTCAGAAGCTATGTTTGGTGGCCGTCAATTGATAAGTCAACTGAAGATTTTGTTCACTGGTGTGAAAAATGTCGGTCAATGCAATCAAGCTGTCATTCTGCAATAATGTCGTCATGGCAACATCCTGAAGGCCCTTGGTGTCGCATTCATCTAGACTACTGTGGTCAAGTGGATGGGAAGATGCTTCTTCTTGTAGTTGATGCACATAGCAAGTACCCAGAGGCTTTCATTACTTGGACTGCTTCTTCAAAAGCAACCATTGATTCCCTTAGAGTTGCTTTTGCATCACATAGTCTTCCCGAAGTGATTGTTTCTGAAAATGCAACCTGTTTTACAAGTGAGCAGTTCAAGAAGTTCTTGTTCGTTAATAGTATTAAGAAAACCTTTTCCTCTTCCAAGACATCCAGCATCAAATGCTGAGGCAGAGGTAATGGTTAGAAATTTGAAGCTTGTGTTGAAGAAGCAACGTCCGAATGAGTTGTATATTAAATTGCAATGATAGCTATTTCGGTATTGCCATTCACCTCACTCAGTCACAGGTAAAAAAGTTGTCATTTTAATAAGGAAGATTCCCAGGGTTCTAAGTTTTCTCAGAGTTCCGAGAACAAAAACTATGGTGACGGAAAAAACCTGCCAGATCACTGTCAGAAAAAAAAACAAAGAGGGTAAGAAAGATGCTAATGCAGTTTTAAAAAAAAAACCTACTAGAGGAAGATAGTGATTGTAATCAATTATTAAGATTAAATGAGTCTGCTCTAGTAGGGAAAGAAAACAGGATTTTTAATGTAGATAATAACCCTACTGTAATAACCAAGATTAATTTACATTTAAATGGCGTAGAAATTCCATATGAAGTTGATAGTGGTGCTGGAGTTTCTACTTTAGGTTGCAAGTGGGTAAAATGCTTAAAACTTTACCTATGCATAATTGTAATAAGAACTAAAAGCTTATGGAAATAGTAATATTAATGTCATGGGTAAAGTTTATGTGAATGTTGTTTATGATGATTTCAGTATAAGACATGGATATTATGTTGTTGATAATTATAGCCCAAACTTGTGTGGTAGAGATTTAATGTCTAAGATTGGAAGTGCTTTGATAGGTGTTGTTGATTGTGAAAATAGAATAATAAACAGTGTAATGGATGCTAGAGCTCAGCTAGATAAATTTTCAGCTGATTCAAAATTGATAATTACGAGCATAGTAGCAAAGGATAATCTTAAAGGTAATGCAGTACAAAAATTTCAGAAGGCTAGAACAGAGTCATTTCATTGTAAGAAATAAGTAGAGGATACTGTAGTTAAATTGGTTTCTGATGATATTATAGAGCCAGTAAGTTTTAGTGATTGGGTGGCTCCCATTGTTCCAGTATTAAAACCAGATAAGAAATCTATGAGGATTTGTGGAGATTTTAAAGAGTTGAATCAAAACATTGGTTGTGATAAATATCCACTTCCAAGGGTAGATGAGATTTTATCATTAGTTGGCAAGAGTAAAATATTTTCTAAAATTGATCTTGAAAATGCATACTTCCAATTACCAGATGATGATGAAAGCCAAAAGCATTTTGTAATAAATACTCATAAAGGTCTTTTTAAATATAAAAGACTTCCTTTTGATTTGGCATCATCACCAGCTATCATTCAAAGATTTATTTTTCAGATTTTGATGAATATTGATGGTGTTGTAGCCTTGCTGGATGATATTCTTGTTGGAGGACAAACACAAAAAGAGCATGATGAAGTACTAGACAGAGTTTTGAGGGAACTCCAAAAGCACAATATAAATATAATTAAAAATAAAACTGTTTTGAATACTAATTCTCTTGAGTATTTAGGCTATGTCATTTCTGGTGATGGAATTAAACCAATTCCCAAAAAACTTGATGCTATTTTGGAAGCACCTCCTCCAAAGTCTGTCAGTGATGTACAATCCTTTTTGGGCATGGTTACCTATTACAGCAGATTTATAACGAATTTTGCTAGTACTTTGTCTCGCTTATATGATTTGTTGAAGAAAGGTGCCAAATTTAAATGGTCATCTGTAGAAGCTAATGCTTTCAGGAAGGGGATGGGCCCTCATTAAGATTGATATACACAAATGCTGATAGATTAGCTGGTTAGGCAGTAGAATTAAAAGATAGGATTCACAACAGTAAGGCAGATTTAGTAGCAATTATAGAGACTAAGTTGAGTGAGGACATAAACAGTGTCATAGTTTTTTCTAAGGGCTTCAGAATATTAAGGGTTGAAAGATCTGAGAGGACTGGTGGAGGGATAGCATTGCTCATAAGTGAAAGGATTCAAGTTGAAGAAATAAACTTGGCTATAGAAAGTGAGTTCAAGGAATTTCTTGTTGTTTGCAAAAATACTGGGTCAGAGAGCATTATAATAACTGCTGTATATAACCCACCAAGGAACCAGAATAGGCTAGAAGTTTATGAGGAAAGTCATATAGGTACTATTGAAGTCATAAACTCAGTTGTTAACATGGCACAGGAGAGAAAATGTAGGATTTTGATCATGGGAGATTTTAATCATAAAGAGATAGATTGGATAAATCTTGACCCACACAGTGGTGAGGACTCATTCCAGGCAAGTTTCCTAGATTGCGTACAAGGGAATCTCCTACACCAACATGTAATGGAACCAACGAGGGCCAGGGGTGGGGATGAGCCATCACAACTTGATCTAGTATTCACAGATAATGTGTTGGATGTTGAAAAAATTGAGTATGAACCACCAATTTGAAAGAGTGACCACTGTGTGTTGTTGATGTAGTATATCATTGAAGATTTTCTGCCTGAGAAGTAGAGGCACTGAGGACATGAGGAGGAACTATCCGAAAGGAGATTATATCAAAATAAATGAGCTTTTTGCAGTTATTGACTGGAGAACCTTATTTTACAACAAATCTGTACAAGAAATGTATGACATCTTTTGTGAGAAATATGGGAAGATAGTAGATTGCTGCATACCTGTCACCAAAGTAGGTGTAATTCATGCCAGAGAGAAATGGTTCGATAATGAGTGTAAAAGAGCTAAGGAGTGGAGAGAAAAATGCTGGAAAAGGTATAGGAGGAGAAAAAACATAAATGCCTGGCAAACCTACAAAAGAGCAAGAAATGACTACCTAAGTAAAAGGAGAGAGGCAGAGAGAGACTATGAGAGGGACATCACCAGGAAGGCTAAAAAAAATCCAAAGCTTATCAGAGGAAAAGTGAAGGTAAAAGAACAGGTTTTAACAAACAAACAAACAAACAAACATTTATTTCCATTTTGTACAATGGTTATTCAACATTAATAGTAACTTATAAGTAGACATGTAATTAAACTAATAAATAAGAGGGTTAGACATATAGTTAAATTAAATGTAGCTTTCATAGAAAATAATAATGTTGTAATAAAAATATTAACGATAATGTTAATAATATAGTAGTAAGTATGCCACTAGATACAGGATCGTTATTATCGGCATCATTTCCATATTTGTTTCCTTACAATGAGAATAATTAGTTCTTAATGAGCAGCAACTATTTGTCCAAAAGAAAACTATATAGTTTGCCTTTGAAAGCTGTGAAGGAGGATGCATTTTTAAGATGCTCTGGAATATTATTCCAGAGTGTAGGCCCTTTGATAGTGATCATCTTTGAACCTGCTTCTGTGTTTGTTCTGTGAATAAAGAGCTCACTGCTCTGTCTTGTGTTGGTTCCCCTTATATCCCTGACTGTTTTTAAATCATCTAGCCAGCTAGGATAATGATGGTCCAAAATTTTTAATACAAAAACATAAATAGCATAAGCGACCTTATTTTCTGCCCGCAGCCACCTAAGTTTATTGAGAGCTGGTGTGATGTGGTCATATTTTCTTATTCCTCCCGTGCAACTCGAGCTGCAAAATTAATAAGCTTCTGTATTCTGTTTATCTGAGTCTTAGTGGTAGCTCCCCAAACAGTTGTGCAGTAATTAATGTGACTTAGGGCTAGAGATTCAACAACAGTTATTCGAGTGGTAGTCTCAAAATTGTCTTTTATACGTGATAAGTACATTAATGTTCCTGTAACCTTTTTCCATACTTTATCTATGTGGGAATCAAACAACATGTGGTTATCAAAGTTAATTCCTAGGTTTTTGACTGTTTTGCTAGGTGTGATAATATTGTTGCAAAAATGAATTGTTGTGTTTTCTGGAATTTGTGCTATGTGGAACCTTGAACCAATAAATATGCACTGTGTTTTACTTTCGTTAATTAACAGCCCAATATCTAGGAAATAGGTTTTAATTTTTGACAGAGTGTTTTCTGCTCATAAAGTTAGCTCTGGGAGATTATTAATATCACCACTAAGGAGTAGTTGAGTGTCATCTGCATATTGTACGACTAGACAGTCAGAAATGAAAGAAGATAGATCATTTACGTAAATGGAGAAGAGGATAGGACCAAGTACTGATCCCTGTGGAACATCAAATGATACATTTTTTGGCACAGAGATAATGTTCTTAAGACGTATGGACTGTTTACGATTAGATAGATACTCTCTAAACCAGCTTGGATCAATATTTAAGTTAATACATTTACTTAAAAGAATTTCATGGTTTACACTGTCGAAGGCTTTTGATAAGTCTAATAATACAAGCAGAGATATTTTTTTCATATCTATATTATTATATATACTATTCGTAACTTTAAGCAATGCAGTTTCCGTCGAAAGTTTCGGTCTGAAACCATGTTGGTTAATACTTAATAGTCTATTTGATTCTAAATATGACATAAGTTGGCATGCAACAATTTTTTCTAATATTTTAGAGAAAATGGGTAGCAGGGAAATGGGACGATAGTTTGTCCCCCTTTTTATACAGAGGTATTACATGTGATATTTTCCAAGAGTCAGGAAACTTTTTAGTAACAATGGAAGTGTTCATAATAGTTAGAATATAGGATGCAATCATGGGTAGAGGATCTTTGATGAACTGAAATGGTATACCATCTGAACCATAAGAGCCAGAGTTTCTTAGGCTCTTTATGGTAAGAATTAGGGTAGCACAATCGATAGGATTTATCTTGAAGTACTCTCTTGTGTTTTCATTGGAAGAATTGTCATTTAAGCAATTACTCATATTCACTGGGTTGATGTTTTCTTGAGTTTTTTCATATGTATTTTTGCCAACGTTAGCAAAATAGTTATTAAAGTTTTCTACTTTGTCTTTCAACTCCGTAATATTTTCATAACTTTCTGAGGTACTCTTTTCATTTGGTATCATGCTTCTTATCACTTTCCATGTTGCTGCTGTATCATGTCTAGAGTCATTAAATTGTTTTTTGTAAAAGTCTTTTTTACTTACACTGATGAGAGATCTGACACGTTTCTTTTCTGTTTTATAACGTTCTCGGAGAGTCATATCATATCTATTCATTTTTAGCTCTTTTTGTATTTGATTTCTGATTTGCATTGCCTCTTTGATGTCATTAGTTAGCCAGGGGGCTGAGGGGCGGGTTATTTTTCTTGTTACAATGGGTGCACAACTATCTAAGCATTCAAGGAAGACTTTTGTTAGAATCTCAACCTGCAAATAGACGTTCTCTGTGTATTTAATTCTATTAAGTGCATTTGTGTTGTTGATTAATGTTTCACAAAAGATATCAGGGGAGTAATTTTTTTTTTTTTTTTTTTTTTAGGCTAAAGAGAGCTGATGGAAGATTGCATGGGAGACTTATTAGGAAGCTGCAAGCAATGGCTGGAATAGGAGGAAATGTCTTGGAATGGATAAAAACATACATAGAAGGAAGGGAACAGAGGGTTAGAGTAAGACACTCAGTGTCTGAATGGAGAAGAGTTAGTAGTGGAGTTCCACAGGGTTCAGTTTTATTGCCACTTATGTTCATTGTATATGTAAATGAGCTACCAGAGTCTGTAAATTCATTCATGAATATGTTTGCAGATGATGCAAAGATTGTGAAGAAAGTAAAATAAGAGAACAATGGTAGAGAACTTCAGGAAGATCTACATAGTCTGCATGGGTGGTCAGAAAAGTGGCTAATGAAATTCAATACTTCAAAATGTAAGGTAATGAGAATGGGTACAAGTGCAAGTAGGCCCAAGCTTGACTACTCGGTGGCTGGAGTACAACTTCAAGAGACAGAGAATGAGAGAGATCTAGGAGTAAACATACTGGCAGATTTGTCTCCATAAATACATATAAATGGCATAGTAAGGGCAGAATATGCATTCTTATGAAATGTAAGGGTAGCCTTCAGGCACATGGACAAGGAAATGTTCAGAAATATTTATGTAACCTATGTGAGGCCAAAACTCGAATATGCAGAACCCTTTTGGAATCCACTCTTGAAAAAGCACATAGCTAAGCTTGAAAACGTTCAGACATGCCACGAAACTGGTGCCAGAAATACGCAATCTCAGTTACGATGAGAGGCTGGGGGAATTAGACTTACCATCACTCGAAGCTAGAAGATTGTGGGGGGATATGGTAACAGTCTATAAATTCCTTCATGGTTATGATAGAGTGGATAGGGATCGATATTTTGATATGGCTGGCTCTAGAACTAGAGGTCATAGTTTGAAGCTTCGTAAAATAAACTTCTTTGCAGGCTATAAGGAAATACTTTTTCAGTGTAAGAGTAGTTGATAATTGGAATTGGCTAAGTGAGGAGGTAGTTAATGCTATTTCAATCCATAGTTTTAAGGACAGGTATGATAATTATCACAAAGTATAAAATGGAACCGATCAGGAGACACGAAGATACGAGTTTTGGGCTCTTTCCCGTAAACACAATTAGGTAATTACAATTAGGTAATTACAGTTTTCCAAGTCAGAATTTCTGGCTAATTTTGATGGAAATCATCCAGTAATTGTGGAAGTAAATGCATCTCCAGTTGGTGTTGAATGCGTTTTGATGCATGATATCAAAAAAACAGTTTATTTAGCTAGTTAAAAGTTATCATTTGCAGAATTAACTTACTCCCAGTTATACAAGGAAGCTCTGGCTCTGGTCTATGCTGTAAGCAAATTTAAATATTTTTAATTGGGTCATAGGTTTATTCTTAGAACTGATCACAAACCATTGCTTGGATAGTTTGGTAGAACCAAACAGATTCCTGTAAATGCAAATGCTAGAGTACAGCGATGGGCTTTGCTTTTGTCACACTACGATTTTGACTTATATTTAAAAGCAGGGAAAGATAATGTTGTCGCGGATGCACTCGGTCGGTTGCCAGTGCTGGATTCTAGTCTGGATTCTAGTACCCCTAATGAATATGTTCATGTTATAGAAGCTTTGAATAATCAAGACATTTCTTTTGAAAATGTTAAGGGTTTGACTGGAAGTGACCCAGTTTTAAGTAAGGTTTTTCAATGTGTGAAATTGGGTTGGATTAATGACCCACTTTGTCTGATTACTCTGTTGTCAAATCAGATTTAAGCATTTATGATGGTGTTCTTTTGTATCAGAACCGTGTAATTATACCTGCTGATATGCACGGTGCAGTACTAGAATAGCTGCATGTAGGTCATAACGGTATCAATGCAATGAAAGCAGGAGCACTTAATTGGAATTGGTGGAACAAATTGGACCAGGCTATTTCAGGAATTACTAAATCTTGTGAACTATGTTTTAAACATTTTCAGACTCAACAGTCAGCAGTATTATCATGGCAGAAACTGGGAAACCTGCTGATATGCACAGTGCAGTACTAGAATAGCTGCATGTAGGTCATAACGGTATCAATGCAATGAAAGCAGGAGCACTTAATTGGAATTGGTGGAACAAATGGGACCAGGCTATTTCAGGAATTACTAAATCTTGTGAACTAGGTTTTAAAAATTTTCAGACTCCACAGTCAGCAGTATTATCATGGCAGAAACTGGGAAACCTTGATGTAGATTACATATAGACTACGCTGGTCCAATTGGTGACTTATTTTTTGATAATTGTAGACTTCCACACAAAAAAAATAAAAGTTAAGGCAAAGTTTTTGTAATGTACGATTGCCAGAAATAATTGCTTCTGACAATAAACCTTATTTTGTGTCTGAGAAGATGGAGTTTTTCCTGAGGAAGAATGGCATTAAACACATCACCCTTGCTTGTTATAACCCTTCTTCTAATGGCTTAGCCGAAAGGGCAGTAAATACTTTCAAAGAGGGTCTCAGTAAATTTACTGATGGGGATATTAATGCCAGAGTATGTAGGTTTTTGTATAATCATAGAAGAGCTGTATATTCCTCCACTGGGAAGGCTCCAGCTGATATGATGTTTAATCGTAACTTTCGGAAACTAGAAAAAATTAAACCTCAAGAAAAAGGGGAGAAGGCACTGCAGAAAGAATGTAATTTTGAAAAATCAGAATATAATGTAGATGTGCAGTTTTTGTTAAAAATTATGGTCAAGGTAAATTTGGTTAGAAGGTAAAATCTTAGAAGTACTTGGTGTTTGTAACTACAAAGTACAAATAAAAAGTTTTGGCAATCTAGTTTATAAAAGACATTCAGACCAACTTATGCCTAGATTTACTCTTAGTGAAAAAGTATGCATTTTTCCCAATCATAATCAGTATTATGGTGGTACTTGTAAGTCAATTTTGCCTTCTATTCCAACTAGTCTTACATCAAATTCTGATGTGATTACTACACCAGAGAGCAATGTTATAAATCCTAATAGCATAGTTAAGAGTTCTAGTTTCTCCATGAATGCTCCTATGACAGTGCCAGAACCAGTACCCCTTCGTAGGTCTGGTAGAACTATAAAACCGCCAGAGCAGTTAGATTTATAAAGTAGGTATTAAGTTTACTAGTATTATAATTATATCCACTTGAATATTTTGAAAATAGAAGTTTGATTTTATTTCTATGCGAAAAGGAAATGTGAGAGTTGAGGTATAATTATTTATTATTGTTTCTCATTAATTATTCTGATTGCATTCTAATGTAATTCCTTATCTGCAAGAATGATAATAATATTGTAGATATCTTTTATGTTGCCGAGTGTAGGCCACTTTATATATGAATGCTGCTATTATAACACATATCCCATTTTCGTCACAGATGACTTGGGATTAATAGGAGGCATATAAAACACTCCTTCCTCAACAGGGTTTATTGCGTAAAAGGGAGATTAATAATATGCTACATAAAGCTTATGACTAATGGGATTACAAGAACAAATGAGAATCTACTTAGAGGGATCAAAACCATAAGTACTTCATACAGAATCAAATATAAAGGAATTACATCCTATATAGGTTTCTTTCAAGTCATACCCTTTGTACTTATGAATGTTATTCATTTGCTAGTAGAGAGCTGTAATTTTAAATGGAGAATATCTTTGACAAAATACATAACTGCTTAAATACGTAACAGTCTTCTTTCCCCTAAAATGAATTGGTCCCTTTATTTAAACAATAAAGTTACATGAGATACAATATAACACATGATTCATATTGAAATAAGGTAACTATATTACTACATATTTCCTTATAAGTCTAACATTTCTGGAGGCTTTCCTCTGTTCCTCCGATCAGGTAATACAGACTCAACTCTTTCTGATCTCTCTGGATCTTTACCACAGGGTTGTAGCTGGTCAATGTGTCGTCTGACTACCTTGCCATCATCCAATTCTACTTCATAATTCAGATTTCCTAACTTCTTTTTAACTTTCTTTAGACAATTTCTCCTTATTATTATACATTCTGACTACTACACTTTCATTTTCACTGAAATGTCTAATCTTTCCAATTCCTTTCAATCCTTCATATATTTCATTTTCTCTTTAACCTTTTAACTCAGGTAGAAGTAGATCTAACTTACATCTGAGTCTCCTTCCCATCAATAAAAATGAAGGGCAAACACCTGTTGCTGTATGAGGTGTTGTCCTATATATGAACAAAATTTTTTTTAAAGAATTACGAATGTTCATGGCATTAGCATTACACGTTTTCATAGCACATTTAAAGGTTTGTACCATACTTTCTGCTTCACCATTTGTTGCTGGGTGATGGGGGGCAGCAACTGTATGTCTAATGCCATTTGCCTTTAAGAAAATCTCAAACTCTTCTGAATAGAACTGAGGACATTATCTGTAACCACTCTCTCTGGAATACCATGAGTAGAAATAATGTCATGAGGACTTTGTTGGGGGAATGGTGTTGTTAAGATTCTGTTTTACTAAGAGGACTCAAAGTACTGAGCTCGGTTAAGAGGTCACAAACAGACAGAAGAGATATGTGCACTTGAACACCCCACCCGTATACAACTACTCAGTTAAATGAAACTCAGAATTCAACTTCTTTTTAATTTTGGAAATGCAATGACATTAAAAGAATTTAATTAAATTTCTTAAATTAAATTTTATGAAATGCTGCCTTGAATCCCGGAGGTGGTGAGCACGATTTTATTTCCCGGCACCAAGAATGTATGCCAAGACTTTGGCCTCAACTCGACGGTACCTCTGTCACACAGTCAGAGTAGAATAAAGGACACTGCAATTGCAGAAACAGAAATGACACACTGTTAATAATGGGAAACTGAAAACATGAGCACACATATAAATAGTTTCCAATATTATTGTACAGAAAGAAAATATATTGGTTAGTCACAGCTAACCAAAAATATTTTTGCTACCATAATAGCATACAAAACCATTAATTCTTTGTTGGTATTAAAGAAAAACAATTTATTCACAATAAATGAAGAATAAGCAAGACAAAAACAGTACTGTATGTATTCCTTAAATTGTGCGCAACCACAAAAGTTGCAATGCTTGTTACTGATTTGCAATTAATATGGTAAAACACTCTATTTATGATAAAGGAAGAATCTACGAGCTAAATACAGTATTCATTCACTTTTAGTTATCAAGAACTGTTTGTAATGAAAAAAAGGGGGTGTCAAAACCACCTTTTGAAGTGTTTGCAACTTATAACTCAAAACACTTTATCCCCAACATATGAAGAATTAGCAAGATAAATACAGCATGCGTTCATTAGATTGTGGTTGACATGAAATATTTGCAAAGCCAGCAGGGTAAAGTTAACTCTTAATTATTTGCAGTTTAACACGTTAGTTAAATGATTAATTATTTGCAATTTATATATCAAATAGCTTTATTCACGAGTTTTTGACGTAAAATACTTTATTTACGATGATAGAAAAGGGTGAAAAGAAATTAGAATTTGTTAGGAGAAGGGATAGATTTTTACGGGCTCATAACCAGTCTTCAGAGGATGAGATTTCGTTTATCACATTCAGTGAAGAAACTTCTTAGCAATGTATATCAGCTGTAATTTCCAGGTTAAGGAATTAACTCTGGCAAGTGAGATTAGAGTTAGGTAATCTACAAAATTTTGTTTGTATGGGAATGGAATCTGAGAAAATATTCGTAGAATTTAGCCAGTAACGAATGTAACTAATTCTCGAAAAAAAAACAATTTGCTTGACCCACGAGCTTTACCATACACTATCCCTCACCTTGTTTGTGCCAGATGAATTTCTGTGAAGATGCCACGTAAATAAGGTTTGAAGTAAATTTGACTGCTGAGGCGAGATGCTGTCTCTGGGATGTTTGGCCGCCAAATGAGGACGCTTCAATGTCCCTCCTGGTGACGTCATCTGTAAGATATAGTTCTAGAGCAGTAACTGGCTCTTATATCATTTAAAGACTACTTTGTTGGTGGTCTCTGGAAGGCAATTATAGCAGAGATGCAAGGGTGAGACAGTATTTTAGGTGCAACAAGTGGAAGCAAATAAAATAAAACGAGAATAATAATGGAAAGTTAGGTTACTGGTAAACAATCTCTAGAACGTTCTTTGCGTTGTAGGAGACGAAATTTAAGTAATCAAATAATAAAGAAGCTACTGATATATATCTAGACAGGCTGATGACATAACAGCAAGGTCAAATTTATAACAAGATTATCATCAAGAGCTATTTTATCATAAGAAAATTGTAAAGAAAATGTATCTGATAGGTTCACTGAAAAGGTGGAAAGGTTGGAGCAGCCTTTATATCGGGACTCTGCTTCTACACGTACAAGAATAGTAAATAAGGTATGTTTAAAATTAGCTCTAAACTAAAATATAAATTGCAAATAATCATAATCTGCAAAAGTCAAGAGGTGGGAATTATTTTTTTTGTTAGAAAGATGACAGCTAAGTTACTAAATTAACTAATAAGGCATCTAACAACCTTTGGTGACTTTGAGCGAAACACTCTGTCACAGAGGCCCTTTCTAGAGAATATTGATTTAGCAAAATTCTACTACAGAAGGCGAAAAAAGAACAGAGGAAGTTACGGTGACTTCAGTGTTATTATGAGGGATGAGATATCCTTCTCATGGAAAAGAACAAATGAACAATAAGAATGGGATCCACCACTGGAACATATCATGCTATTAGGAAAAGTGAACAAGTCTTATAAACAAAACATTAAATGACATGCAAAACATAAAAGAAATGTGATCAAATTCAAATTTCAAGAAAATTAAAATCACAATTAGATATCAGTGAATATCAATATTTAAGTTTAAGAATGCTTCACATGCAATAAGACAATAAAATAATATACAAAAAAAAATACAGTATACGCAAATGGAAAACTTGAACCACGTCGTCATTAACATTGGCGACTGGATTTAAAACAGTTTCAGCTATTCTTCACTAAACTAATATGTTTCCACAATGTTCTGGTTTTCAGAGTCCCACAAAGGGATATATAAAACTACGATCAAAGAAATATTCTTCATCTTTTTCGTCTTAAATTAGGAATAACGTTTGTACACTAAAATAAACGAGTACAGTACAGTATTAAAGGCATAAAAAATAAACATAAAAAATAAACAACACATCAAAGAAGTTATCTTTACTGACTAGTCAAATCGAGGCTAACAGCACCAACTTCCTCATTTGAGGGTAACGACCATCGACTTAGTAGATCAGCAAGGTCATTGTCCTTGCCATGAACATGTTGGGCAGTGAATTTGAAAAGATTCAGGTAAAGTGCCCACCTTTTCAGGCGAGGATTTAGCTTGTCTGCAGTCTGTAAATATAGGAGAGGTCCGTGGTCGGTTCTCAGTGTAAAATGTTGGCCATACAGATGGACTTCAAATTTCTTTATGGCCCAATATGCAGCTGGAGCTTCCTTCTCCACTGTGGAGTAATTTCAATCTGCAGGGCGAAGCCTGCGGCTTGCATATCGCACTGGAGCTACTTCTGCTGAGTTGTCTGATCGGGCTTGCAAGAGCATGGCACCCAGGCCTTTGTCTGAGGCGTTGGTCTGCAAGATAAATGGAAAATCAGGGTTTACCAGTTGTAATACTGGCTCACCCGCCAATGCTTCTCGGAGCTTGAAAAATGCTCTCTCCACTTCGTCTGTCCATTGGACAGGGGATGTTTTACCTTGCTTGGAGGAGGTCATTTGCTGCAAAGGTGCAGCGATAGTATTAAAGTGTGGTATGAACCGTTGGTAGTAGCTGACACTACCCAGGAATGAGCTCAGTTGAGTGACAGTAGCAGGTTTCTCCATATCCTTAATAGCTTGTACCCTGTCATGTAAAGGGGACATAACTCCTTCTCCAACCATGTGGCCAAGATACTGCAATTGAGTGAAACCAGTCTCACAATTAGAAGGCTTTAAATGAAGTCCATGCTGGTTCAGACGAGTGAGAACTCTGCGGAGAGTCTCGAGGTGCGATGACCAATCCTGAGAATGCACCAGGATGTCGTCTATAAAGCATGAAACATTGTCGAGATCCTGTAGTACTATCCTCATGAGTCTGCTGAAGCAGCCAGGGGCATTGACCATACCAAAAGGCATGACCCTGAACTGGTATAGACCATATCTTGTGGAAAAGGCTGTTAGAGGCTTGGTAGTCTCGCTCAGCAGGACTTGCCAAAATCCACTGGCCAGATCCAACTTGGACAGGCAACGGGCTTGGGTGGGCAACGAGAAAATATGCTCGGCGTCAGCAATGGGCTCTCCATCAAAGATGGTACGGGAGTTAAGCTTACGACAGTCAAGGCAGAACCTGTGACTGCCATCTCGCTTACGCACTGCCAGGAACAGCGAACACCAAGGCGAAATGCTCTTTTCAACTATTCCGAGGAGGACCCTAGTGTCAAGAACTTCCTTCATCCGTACGGACAGCTGGTGGGGAAGACCATAGGAATGCCGAAATGGTTCTGGGTCAGTCAATCTGACATGATGCTCAATGGTAGCAGTAATGCCTGGGTGGTTGTTGAAGATGTTCTCATAGTCCTCTAATAGCTTATTCAGCTGTTCCCGTTGACTCGGTTGCAGTCTGGAGTTAATAATGCAATTACTCACACTTTCCTTTCGGTGTGTGGGAATGGCAGGATCCTTACCATCATCAAAAGCTAAGCTTATGTCTTCAACTGCGAGGGCAGTGGCTGTGGCCAGAGGGACTTCTTCCGAAAAACTCCACTCCCATAAGACTGTCTCCACTGCACGGGTTGAGTATTCCAATATAGGAGGCAAGGGGTGGCTATAATGGAGCACCTGTGTTGCTGCAGCCTCGGAGGTTCTGTTGATGCTGAGGGCATCTATAGGGCTTGCTGAGAGTGCCAGCGCAGGATCCCTGTAGGGCTTCGGGTCCTCACAATACAGCATCAGCTGGTTAATGTGGTATTTCCTGTTATTGCCATCAACATTTAGCACATAATTGTCAGGGGTCACCCGGTGTACCACAGTGTATGGTCCTTTCCAGCGTAGCATTAGCTTGCGAGTATCTGTTGGAAGAAATAACAGAGCTCGATCTCCGGGTGTCAGGGCACGACGCCGCGCACGCTTGTCAAAGAGGAGCTTGGCAGTCTGCTGGTGACTCTTAATAGCTAATTGGGCAGTTTTCCATGCCTTTTTGAGGTGAGGCGAAAACTGCAAAATATACTCATGGACGTCCCTATCGTCATCTTCAATGGTAGGTGAATCCCAACATTCTGCCAAGAATTCCACTGTGCCTCTGACCTTATGACCATAAATCAGCTCGAAAGGCGAGTATCCAGTAGTGTCGTGGGGCGTGTCTCTGAAGGAGAAAAGTGCAGCAGGGACGTACTTGTCCCACTGCCTAGGTATATCTATCACTAGCTTGCGCAAACATCGCTTCAATGTCCCGTTATAGTGTTCGCATGCTCCATTTGATTGGGCATGATAGACACTCGTACAAATGTGCTTCATTTCTAAAAGGTTACAGAAAGCCTCGAAGTGCCTACTTGTAAACTGACTTCCATTGTCAGAAGTGACCTGCTCAGGAAAGCCAACCCTGGAGCAGATTTCAAATAGGGCATGAGCGACTGCTGCAGTCGTGATAGAAGACGGTGGCACTGCATCTGGGTACCTTGTTGCCAGGTCGACATATTCCAGGAGGAACTGTTTCCCCGTGGACGAAGCTGGATTAATAGGACCTAATATGTCAATAGCGACCTTGGAAAATGGCTCCATTGAGAGCTTAGTTATCCCCATGGGAACCTTCGTACCATTGTCGTAGAGGTGGATTGACAGACAGGACAGGAGCCCACATATCTGTCTACCTCGGCGTACATGTTTAGCCATACAAAAGCCTTCTGAAGGACATGCCGAGTTTTTGTTTTGCCTCTGTGTCCACTCAGAGGTAAATGGTGTGCCATATACATAGCCTGGTGGTGCAACGAAGCAGGCACCACCAACTGTTTAAAGGTGTGGCCATCTTTAGTCACATGCCTATGAAGTACTGCATCTTCAAGGGCGTAAGTGATCTGGCCTCCTCCTCTCAACGCTAAGGTTCTTCCCTCGGTGGCCTGCTGCATCCAGCGTTTGAGGCTGGGGCAATCTTGCTGCAATTTGGCAAAGTCTGGACGGGACTTCAATGGCTCTAGAGGTGCATCATCTGGTAAAAGAGGGGGAAACTCTCCGCGTTCCACATTACGTGTACTAACTGCGGCAGACTCAATGGAGTCAGTCGGAGAATCGTCCAAATTCTTGGCATCAACGCCAGGAATTGCTGCTGAAATGTCTTCATGTGACTTCCCCCAAGGAAAGTTACAATGAGAAATGTCCTTATGGTATAGGTCGGCCTGGAAAATAGGAACTAGGTTCAGTGCATGACCCATCAAGACAGGGTACATAAGCCCAATCATTGCCACAGCTGGCGCTTTTCCCTTGTAGTATTTACAATCCAGGCTAATGACACAACAGCGTCGTATTTGAGGTAATCCTTCAGCAACCAGCACATGAACGACTTTGCCGGTAAAATCTTCATCCCTGACGAATCTCTCTTCAACAAGTATGCCATTGGCCCCTGTGTCAAGGGCTATCTCAGCTTCCACACCATTTATGGTTTCTAGGCATTTTGGGATCATTTCCAGATCATCATGTTCGATGAATTCCACATTGGCAAGTTTGTGTGGTGGTTCCTCGGCATTATCCTCAGCTACCTTTTCTGGCCCTGTTTCAACAACATGGGTCGAGTGAGTGGCCAGAGGGCTATGTGGGCCGCTGCTGTGAGAGGGAGTGTGGTGGCTCTTAGAGTTTGGCTAAAAACCCTTGGAAGGTGGAGCAGAGTAATGGCCTTTGCCTCTGAACTGCTGAGGCTTAGGTCTTACCGGGTCATCCTTCTTGAGTGTGGGTGCATGGCCGTAATAAGGCTTAGGAGTGTGAGGAGGATGTGCTGGACAATGTGAGTTCTGTGAGGGGTTCTTGTGCTTCCTGTTCCTGTAATCTCTATTTCCGGATAAAACACCACTGTCTGGGATTCCCACTCGAAGTCAAGCAAGCGAAACCTCACGTTCACGTTGTGCTTGTGCCTCATCGCATTGTGCTTGTGCCTCATCACTTGCTCTCTTCTCCAGCTTATCTCGGCAGTCAACCATCTTCTCATGAGCCCATTCGAAGAGCTTCTGCCCTGGGGAAAGACCGTATCTCTCACCCATAGCAATCATTATGTCCAAGTAACACTCCTCATCGAATGTTTTGATGGTTTCCATGTTTGTTTCCTGTGACTGCCTCGTTTCCATGGTGGTTTCCTAAACAGTCAATAACGAAGTGCCAAAAACAACCACAAAAAAACAAATCTCTACAATAGTAGAAACAAAAATGAAAGAACCACACAACACCAAGGAGAGAAAAAAAAATTCACCACCACAGTTCAAGCTTATATGTAAAAGTGATCTCAAAACCTCACCATAAAAGTGACTCAAAGTACAATCAAGTGCAACAGCAGCAAAATGTTGCAAAACAGTGCAAGAAACACTGGTAATACAGAATGGCAGTAGTGCCTGCTTAACAGCAATATGTGGCAGTACCTGCGGTGTGGTGCAAATGAAAGGAATGAGCAACACGATCAAGTGCAACGGCAACAAAATGTTGCAAAACAGTGCATGAAACACTGGTAATACAGAATGGCAGTCGTGCCTGCTTAACAGCAATATGCGACAGTACCTGCAGTTATGGTGCAAATGAAAGGAATAAGCAACACAGTCAAGTGCAACAGCAGCAAAATGTTGCAAAACAGTGCATGAAACATTGGTAATACAGAATGGCAGTTGTGCCTGCTTAACAGCAATATGCAGCAGTACCTGTGGTTATGGTGCAAATGAAAGGAATAAGCAACAACGAATTTTACCGACTAGCACCCAGTGGAAGAGAATACAAACAAGTACAGTATAGCGGCCATGCCTGCGTATGAGCGCTTATATGGCAGTACCCACAAATAAAATGTCGTAAGTAAAATTCTGGAGTGTTGCCAAAAGGGCACAGATCCTATGCAAAATACACCAAAGATAAGCTAACGGCTTACTAGGCAGCCAGATTACACATGTCTACTAATAATGAGAAAATTTATTTTCAAGTGACAACTCAGACACATGAGAGGCTTAGCCTAGGCTCGATAAATGACACCAAAGTTTTTCTTCCCAATCTATGAGCAGTCAATGCTTGAATATAAAACACAATTATAAGCAAAATACTTAATATGCTTACTCCCAATTCCTAAATCCCAAGGAAATATAAACAGTTCTTAACAAGTATCACCCTTTAACGGATATATAAAACACGAATGCTTTAAAACTCAATCTTATCACGCAAATAAATTAAATTTTAAATAACACGTCTTCTAGTCTTGCAAAATTTCTTAAGTCTGTTACCACATAATCTCATGTAGATTTCCTGAAATTTTATTTAGCACATGGGAAGCAAGAAAATCTTAGTTATTATAATTAATTTTGAAATTAAAAAAAAAATATTCTGATCCGCAACATCTCTAGCGATAAAATTTTCGTATGCAGACTATGATTCATTCATTTCAATAATCGAGCCACTGTTAATTGGGTTTCATGTGCAATGTTAAAAAGCAAAATAAAAATAAATTTATCAAAATCAGTCTGTCTGTTCGGGTCCCTGTTCAGGAGCCAATATTGTTGGGGGAATGGTAAGTGTTGTTAAGATTCTGTTTTACTAAGGGTACTCAAAGTATTGATCTCGGTTAAGAGCTCACAAACAGACAGGACAGATATTTGCACTTGAACACCCCACCCGCTATACCACTACTCGGTTAAATGAAACTCAGAATTCAACTTTCTTTTAATTTTGGAAATGCAATGACATTAAAAGAATTGACTTATATATTCTAATTAAATTTTATGAAATGCTGCCTCAAATCTCGGAGGTTACTTTTGTTGGTCTCTGCTTTCCTTCCCTCGAATATTAGCCTAGTTGGTGATTGTTTACAATATCCTCAGGACCACAAACTACTCCAAGCTTTCTTATCAGGTCTACAACCCTAGCTTTATTTTCTTCAAGTCTCCCCTGCCATGTTGGCTCCTGGGATTCGCTTATGCCTAAGATTACCACTGTCTTCTCTTTATCAAGTGCCTGTTTAATCAGTGGATTTGCCCTTTCCATCACAACCTCTTTCATTTTTTTTCAATAACTGTCTTTTTATAGTCAACTGTTTGTATGTTTTCCAGTGCCACCACCTTTACAGCATCTTTTACTGCCACATTCCCCTTTAGTGCATCAGCAAAGGAAGTTTTCATGGCATCATGTTCCATACTGAGCTCCTGGAACTCTTTTCTGAACTGTTCAATGTTTTCCTTAATCTGGACATTCCAAGCTGCAATCTCGTCTCTCTCAAAAGAGAGCAGTGAACTAACATCTAATTCATTTAGGTTGTCATTCAGCTGTTTATTGCTATCTTCTTGTTTAGAAATTCTTGTTTCTAGTTCACTCTTTTCCCCTTCCAGCTTCTTTATTTGTTTTTCTAGATCTTTTCACTCCTGCCCTTGTGCTTTATATGCTTCCTCCATAAATCTTATTTCCTCTCTGAGTGTTTCATTCTCTTTCATTTCTCTATCCATATTCCGAATTTTATCATCAAGGCTTATAACCATTGCCTCTAATTCCTTGATTTTCTGTTTTAATCTCCTAATAGCTACCCCTCCTCCTGACCCATGGGTGGGAGAGGTTTGGGACAGAGATGGCCTCATTTTTATGTTTTCCCTTTCACAGAATATAGAAAGAAGAAGAGAAAGAGAAAAAAAGAGTGAATGAAGGATGTAAAGTGTTGGGTGCGTTGAAAGGATTGATGAAGAATAAAGGGTTGGAAGTGAATGTTAAGAAAGTTTTATATGAGAAAGTGGTTGTGCCAACTGTGATGTATGGACCAGAGTTATGGGGTATGTAAGTAAGTGAGAGACGGAAACTAAATGTGATTACCTAATTGTGATTACCTAATTGTGTTTACGGGAAAGAGCCCAAAGCTCGTATCTTCCCGTCTCCTGATCGGTTCCATTTTTAGACTTAGTGATACTTATCATACCTGTCCTTAAAACTATGGATTGAGATAGCATTAACTACCTCCTCGCTTAGCGAATTCCAATTATCAACTACTCTTACACTGAAAAAGTATTTCCTTACATCCTGCAAACAAGTTTTCTTCCGAAGCTTCAAACTATGACCTCTAGTTCTAGAGCCAGCCATATCGAAATATCGATCCCTATCCACTCTATCATAACCATGAAGGAATTTAAAGACTGTCACCATATCCCCCCTTACTCTTCTAGCTTCGAGTGATGGCAAGTCTAATTCCCTCAGCCTCTCATCATAACCGAGATTGCGTATTTCTGGCACCAGTTTCGTGGCATGTCTTTGAACTTTTTCAAGCTTAGCTATGTGCTTTTTCAAGTGCGGATTCCAAAAGGGGGCTGCATATTCGAGTTTTGGCCTCACATAGGTTACATAAATATTTCTGAACATTTCCTTGTCCATGTGCCTGAAGGCTACCCTTACGTTTGATAAGAATGCATATGCTGCCCTTACTACGCCATTTATATGTATTTCTGGAGACAAATCTGCCAGTATGTTTACTCCTAGATCTCTCTCATTTTCTGTCTCTTGAAGTTGTACTCCAGCCACCGAGTAGTCAAGCTTGGGCCTTCTTGCACTTGTACCCATTCTCATTACCTTACATTTTGAGGTATTGAATTTCATTAGCCACTTTTCTGACCACTCATGCAGATTATTTAGATCCTCCTGAAGTTCTCTACCATTGTTCTCGTTTTTTACTTTCTTCACAATCTTTGCATCATCTGCAAACATATTCATGAATGAATTTACAGACTCTGGTAGGTCATTTACATATACAAGGAACAAAAGTGGCCCTAAAACTGAACCCTGTGGAACTCCACTACTAACTCTTCATTCAGACACTGAGTGTGTTACTCTAACCCTCTGTTCCCTTCCTTCTAAGTAAGTTTTTATCCATTCCAAGACATTTCCACCTATTCTAGCCATTGATTGCAGCTTCCTAATAAGTCTCCCATGTGGAACAGTGTCAAACGCTTTCTGGAAGTCTAGGAATATGCAATCTGCCCAGCCCTCTCTTTCCTGTAAGATTAGGCTTACCTCATCATAAAATTCTAATAAGTTTGTTACTGTTGATCTTCCTTCTCTGAAGCCATGTTGCCTCATGTGTTTGAGATGAAATGCCTGAGGAGTATGATTGGTGTATCTCGGTTGGATAGGATTAGGAATGAAGTGGTGAGAGCAAGTACGGATGTGAGGAGAGAAATTGCAGGCAGAGTAGATATGAATGTTCTGAGATGGTTTGGCCATGTGGAAAGGATGGATGATGAAAGACTGCTGAAAATGGTGATGAATGCAAGAGTTGATGGGAGAAATGCTAGAGGGAGGCCTAGGTTTGGGTGGATGGATGAAGTATGGAGAACCCTGAATGATAGGAGGATGGATGTGAGGGAAGCAAGTGAGCGTGCTAGGGATAGGAATGAGTGGCGAGCGATTGTGATGCAACTCTGATGGGCATCTGCTGTTACCACGGGGCTGCGTCTTACAGAGGTAGCCCTGTGGTAGGGGCAGTAGGGGAGTTGGCAGCTGTGAAGCGACACAGGTTGTGGAAGAGCCGGGAGGATGGGCTGTGGCACTCCAGTAGTGCCATCTGGACAGTCGCTAGCTCCCTCGTCATTGCCCATAGAGCTAAGTAATCCCCTTATTATTTTCTTGCTTTTTTTATGTCGGCTCCCCCCAATCAAAGGGGGAAACAGCCAAGGTAGATAGATAGATAGATTATGTTATTTCCAAAATTGTATTTTTTCAAACTTGAATGAAGCATACTTGATAATATGGGATCAATTATAATTATACCATGAGTTCAGTTGACATTCGGTGTTCAGTTAAGTTAATTATTACAGATTCCAAAAGATGTTTCTAGTAATAATATACTTCCTTCTTACTAAGACAGAAGCATTGCTCTAATCAATATGGTGATTGCAATCAGCATAATGCTTGATTAAGGCACTGAACGACTGACAATTTCGAAAGTTATATTTATATTGGTTGATACGAAAATCTAAAACTTTGTCAGTCTGGCCAACATAATACTTATCTCAATCTTTACATGGAATCTTAGATAAAAATCAGAAGAGGAAACATGACTGCTTTTAATCAACACATTGCGAAAAGTATTTTCATATTTGAAAACTAAACGGATATATAATGTTCTTAAAATCTTGACCAAGTTTGTTTTAAAATCCGAAACAATAATATTATCTGGGAGGGATGGTCTAAGAAATATGTGTTTTGCAGTACTGAACCTGTTGTTTGCGAAATTATTGGGATAACAAAGATATCTTCCTATATCAATTATTCTTCGATCTCAGCATCAAGAAATTCGCAGCTTACATGTGTAAAGCTCGGAGAAACATTAATTAAAAAAAAGATAGTATTCTTTATTTGATGATAATGACCAAAATAATTATTTGTGGGCATTACGAAAATATCAAACTTTAATGAAAAAGGTTATCTATGCAACAAAATATATAAGAATGGCAAGCTATTATTATTTTCTTTTTCCAACCCAAATTTAATAGAGAGAACAAAATTAGTCAACTTAGTCAAAAACTCATGAACATTAATATCAGTACTGGCAAATCACAGTGCATATATCATCAACATAACGAAACCAATGAAAATTAATATTCCTGGGAACAATAGTTTGAAGGTATTGTCTTTCAAAAATTCCATATAAAGATTAGAAAGAAGAGGAGATAGGGGATTTCCCATAACCATACCAAAAGTTTGTTGATAGTATTTAGCTCCAAAAATATACTTGCAATCTGCAATCCAAAGGTGAATTAGATGCAAAATAACATTTTTAGGTAATTGAATAAAGTTATTATCGAGTTCAGAACTAATGAAATAACAAGTCATCTATGGGTACTTTGGTAAAGAGGGAACAAGTGTCAAACTGATCATATGCACATCTGGAGTGATAGCAAAATTCTGACGTTTTTCAATCAGATCGATGGAATTCTATATATAAGAGGATGATAGTTTTTCGAAGAAAAGGGACAGTAACCGGAATAAAAACTTTGATCGCTTATAAGAAATATAATCAACAGAACTAATAATTGGGCATAGGTAATCCAGGCTTGTGAGTTTTTACTAAGCCATAAATATATCGAAGTTTTGGGGAATGAATATATACTTGGTCAATTAAAGATTTGTAAGTTTTAAGTATACGTTTTAAATTACTATTGAAGTGTTTTATAACATCATCTAATGGATTTTTTTACTGCACATATGTGCTAGTATTATCTAATAAATAATTCTTTTTGTTTGAATAGCTATCTTTATCTAATATTATAAAGGAATTTGCTTTGTTGGCTCTGGTAATTGATGTATATTTATAAATTGTATAATATGTTAATTGGTTATTGTTTATACTCTATATCATTTATTAGTATGGTATATTATTGGTGTATTATTATTATTGTTAGTATTATTCATTAGTATATTAATTGCTTATATTATATGCTCTTATTATATTTGCACTCTCATTGTGTTACAGGTGTATTGTGGGTTCTTGTATGGAATAAATTGAGACCATCCATGGTTATTTAATTTAACTGGCGACAAGGAAAACCGTGATGTCTGGCCTCTTGGAATTACCACAGTTCATCATCAATAGACCGGAGGAGTGGCCTATGTGGCTCAAGAGATTTGATAATATGAGTCTGGCCATGGATATTACTTCAGTAGCCAAGAAAAAGGCTCTTCTCCTTCATTTTGCTGGTCCCGATGTGTTTGAGCTGGCACAGAATTTGCCATCCAGCTCAACAGAAGGTGATGATGTGTATATGGTGCTGGTATCGCAACGTAATGCACATTTCATCCCAAATAGGAATATTGACTTTGAATGTGATGTGTTTCGTCACCCAAGACAATTGGAGGGAGAGTCGATTGACAGCTTTGTGGCCCGTCTTCATAAGCTGGCTGTTTCTAGTGAATTTTCTGATGTTGATTGGGAACTCCGTCAGCAATTAATTCCGGGTAGTAATGTACCCAGTGTAAAGGAAAAGGCTTTACAGAAACGTATAAATTTACAAGAACTCATAGATTATGCCAAAAGTTTGGAACAGACCACAAAGCAGATGCAGGAAATGGAAAGCCACATGCCTGCTACTGTACACAAAGTCACTAAAGGTGCTCTTAAGCTTCCAGGAATGGTGGTAAAGGGGGAAGCTGTTACATCAGTAAGCCGTTGTTATCGATGTTTGAACCCACAACACATGGTCACTACATGTCCATTTAAGTCAAAACAAATATTTCAGCTGTGTTGACCTTGGTCACACTCAAGCTGCCTGTAGAAAAAAACTTAAATTCACGATCAGCTACAGTTAAGCAGTTACGGGAGGATGACGAATACGATGACCAATCAGTAGATGATGATGTTTATGATATCTTCCATGTTCATCAATTGGGTGGTGCCAGAGAGTAACCAATTTTGTCAGTGCTGCAGGTTAACAACCAGACAGCTTAGTTTGAGGTAGATACGGGAAACTCTGTAACTGTTATATCATTACAACAGTTTAAGCAACTGTGGCCTGGTTTAAAGCCTCAACCTGCTGATGAAAAGTTGACTTCATATACAGGAGAGTACATCTCAGTGGTTGGTAAATATTTGGTAGAGGTTGTTTGTAAAGGTGAGAGTCATCAGCTGTTATTATTACTAGTGTCATCTTTTATCAGTAACAGGCCATTTTTAGGAAGGAATTGGGTCAGGAAAATAGGTGTTGATTGGAAACGGATTTTCAAGTTATCAGATCCTGTCCAAAGTTTGGAGTCTATAGTTTTGCAGAAATATTCTGAATTGTTTTCAGAAGGTCTAGGCTGTGCTAAGACTTGCTCATTTGGAAATTGATACGCTGCAATCAATGGCTAGAATAGGTGGAAATGTCTTGGAATGGATAAAAACTTACTTAGAAGGAAGGGAACAGAGGGTTAGAGTAAGACACTCAGTGTCTGAATGGAGAAGAGTTAGTAGTGGAGTTCCACAGGGTTCAGTTTTAGGGCCACTTTTGTTCCTTGTATATGTAAATGACCTACCAGAGTCTGTAAATTCATTCATGAATATGTTTGCAGATGATGCAAAGATTGTGAAGAAAGTAAAAAACGAGAACAATGGTAGAGAACTTCAGGAGGATCTAAATAATCTGCATGAGTGGTCAGAAAAGTGGCTAATGAAATTCAATACCTCAAAATGTAAGGTAATGAGAATGGGTACAAGTGCAAGAAGGCCCAAGCTTGACTACTCGGTGGCTGGAGTACAACTTCAGGAGACAGAAAATGAGAGAGATCTAGGAGTAAACATATTGGCAGATTTGTCTCCAGAAATACATATAAATGGCGTAGTAAGGGCAGCATATGCATTCTTATCAAATGTAAGGGTAGCCTTCAGGCACATGGACAAGGAAATGTTCAGAAATATTTATGTAACCTATGTGAGGCCAAAACTCGAATATGCAGCCCCCTTTTGGAATCCGCACTTGAAAAAGCACATAGCTAAGCTTGAAAAAGTTCAAAGACATGCCACGAAACTGGTGCCAGAAATACGCAATCTCGGTTATGATGAGAGGCTGAGGGAATTAGACTTGCCATCACTCGAAGCTAGAAGAGTAAGGGGGGATATGGTGACAGTCTTTAAATTCCTTCATGGTTATGATAGAGTGGATAGGGATCGATATTTCGATATGGCTGGCTCTAGAACTAGAGGTCATAGTTTGAAGCTTCGGAAGAAAACCTGTTTGCAGGATGTAAGGAAATACTTTTTCAGTGTAAGAGTAGTTGATAATTGGAATTCGCTAAGCGAGGAGGTAGTTAATGCTACCTCAATCCATAGTTTTAAGGACAGGTATGATAAGTATCACTAAGTCTAAAAATGGAACCGATCAGGAGACGGGAAGATACGAGCTTTGGGCTCTTTCCCGTAAACACAATTAGGTAATCACAATTAGGTAATCACAATTGTCAAGCCTCGTTATTACAAGCCTCGATCTGTTCCTTTGGCACTCAGATCATTAGTAAATGCTGAGCTCCAGCACCAAATTGTTGCTGGTATACTTCGTCCTGTAAAGACATCAGACTAGGCTGCACCTTTGGTGACTGTAATGAAGCCAAATGGTCTGTTCGTTTGTGTGGAAGTTATGATTTAACAGTGAATAAGGGATGTAATCTTGAACAGTACCAAGTATCAAAATTGGATGATATATTGTCAGTTAGCTGGTGGTAAGATTATTGCAAAACTGGATCTCAAGAATGCATATTTCAGGTATGTCTGGATAAGAACAGTACCAAGTATCAAAATTGGATGATATATTGTCAGTTAGCTGGTGGTAAGATTATTGCAAAACCGGATCTCAAGAATGCTTATTTCAGGTATGTCTGGATAAAGTAAGTCAAAGGTATACAGTGATCAATGCACAGGATGGTGTATGGTATTTCATCTGCTCCTGCAATATTCCAGTGCATGATGGAACAGTTAATAGGTGATGTGCCTGGAGTTGTTGTATTCCTGGATGACATCTGTATCACTGGAGAAGACAGAGAGCAGCATGACAAAAGATTGTATCTTATATTTGAGCATCTCGCATCTGAAGGGTTGAAACTTAATGCTAGTAAATGTCACTGGAATAAGTCAACAGTAACATATTTGGGATTCAGGATAGATGATGATGGTGTCCATCCAATTGAAGAGAAAGTATCAGCTATGCGTAATGCACCAGAGCCTAAAAACTTGGCAGAGTTGCGGGTGTCTCTTGGTCTCTTAAATTATTATGGTCGGGTTCTCCCAAACTTAGCCTAGGTAGCTGCACCATTGTATGAGTTGCTGTGGCAGAACTGCAAATGGTCATGGAAGCATCAACAAAGGGAAGCCTTCAGACACACAAATTCCTTGGCATGTTCAGCCACTTGTTTGGCACATTTTGATAGTAAGACAGAAGTCATTGTGTAGGCTGATGCTTCACCATATGATCTTGGAGTAATATAATCATTTGTGACACCTGCAGGGATAAACCTGTAATGCTTGCTTCTCGTGCATTGTCAGATGCTGAACGTAACTATAGTCAACTAGATATGGAGGGTTTGGCTCTGGATTTGCTGTAAAAAGAATTTCATTTATTATATGTATGGTACACCATTTGTTTTATGTACTGATCATCATCCACTTCTTGCCTTACTAGGACATGATAAACCATTGCCAGAAGCAGTTTCACCAAGAGTTACACATTGGAGGATAACTTTAAATGCGTACCAATTCAAACTTGCTCATATATCTGGAAAGAACACCTGTCCTTCGGATGCTTTAAGTCGTCTTCCTTTGCATTCAAAGGCTGGATATGTTTCAGCAGTTGGGGAAGTCGTACATATATTGTCTGAGGTTGATCAAAAGATTGTGCGGCTGAAAGATGTTAGATTATGGACTGAAACAAATCCCATTTACTCTTCAGTAGTTCACTTCACTAGACATGGTTGGCCATCGGTTATACCTTTAACTGCTAAACCATTCCACAAATTCTATTTTTAGAACTCTCTGTTGATGATGGCTGTCTATTCCGTGGAAGTAGATTAGTAATTCCTACTTTTGGGCAACATCATGTCTTAAAAGTCTTGCAGGGAATCAACTGTCAGAAGATATGTTTGGTGGCCGTCAATTGATAAGTCAACTGAAGATTTTGTTCACTGGTGTGAAAAATGTCGGTCAATGCAATCAAACTGTCATTCTGCAATAATGTCATCATGGCAACATTCTGAAGGCCCTTGGTGACGCATTCATCTAGACTACTGTGGTCCAGTGGATGGGAAGATGCTTCTTCTTGTAGTTGATGCACATAGCAAGTACCCAGAGGTTTTCATTAATTGGACTGCTTCTTCAAAAGCAACCATTGATTCCCTTAGAGTTGCTTTTGCATCACATGGTCTTCCCAAAGTGATTGTTTCTGAAAGTGCAACCTGTTTTACAAGTGAGCAGTTCAAGAAGTTCTTGTTCGTTAATGGTATTAAGCAACATTTTCCTCTTCCAAGACATCCAGGCATCAAATGGTGAGGCAGAGGTAATGGTTAGAAATTTGATGCTTGAGTTGAAGAAGCAACGTCCGAATGAGTTGTATATTAAATTGCAATGATGGCTATTTCGGTATTGCCATTCACCTCATTCAGTCACAGGTAAAAAAGTTGTCATTTTAATAAGGAAGATTCCCAGGGTTCTAAGTTTTCTCAGAGTTCAGAGAACAAAAACTATGGTGACGGAAAAAAACAGCCAGATCACTGTCAGAAAAAAAAACAAAGAGCGTAAGAAAAAAGCTAATGCAGTTTTTGAAAAAACAATACTTGAGGAAGATAGTGATTGTAATCAATTATTAAGATAAAATGAATCTGCTCCAGTAGGGAAAGAAAACAAGATTTTTAATGTAGATAATAGCCCTACTGTAATAACCAAGATTAATTTACATTTAAATGGTGTAGAAATTCCATATGAATTTGATAGTGGTGCTGGAGTTTCTACTTTAGGTTGCAAGTGGGTAAAATGCTTAACTTCACCTATGCATAATTGTAATAAAAACTAAAGGCTTATGGAAATAATAATGATAATGCCATGGGTAAAGTTTATGTGAATGTTGTTTATGATGATTTCAGTATAAGACATGGATATTATGTTGTTGACAATTATAACCTAAACTTGTGTGGTAGGGATTTAATGTCTAAGATTAGAAGTGCTTTGATAGGTGTTGTTGATTGTGAAAATAGAATAATAAACAGTGTAATGGATGCTAGAGCTCAGCTAGATAAATTTTCAGCTGATTCAAAATTGATAATTACTAGCATAGTAGCAAAGGATAATCTTAAAGGTAATGCAGTACAAAAATTTCAGAAGGCTAGAACAGTGTCATTTCATTGTAAGAAATAAGTATAGGATACTGTAGTTAAATTGGTTTCTGATGATATTATAGAGCCAGTAAGTTTTAGTGATTGGGTGGCTCCCATTGTTCCAGTATTAAAACCAGATAAGAAATCTATGAGGATTTGTGGAGATTTTAAAGAGTTGAATCAAAACATTGGTTGTGATAAATATCCACTTCCAAGGGTAGATGAGATTTTATCATTAGTTGGCAAGAGTAAAATATTTTCTAAAATTGATCTTGAAAATGCATACTTCCAAATACCAGATGATGATTAAAGCCCAAAGCATTTTGTAATAAATACTCATAAAGGTCTTTTTAAATATAAAAGACTTCCTTTTGGTTTGGCATCATCACCAGCTATCTTTAAAAGATTTATTTTTCAGATTTTGATGAATATTGATGGTGTTGTAGCCTTTTTAAATAATATTCTTGTTGGAGTACAAACACAAAAAGAGCATGATGAAGTACTAGACAGAGTTTTGAGGGAATTCCAAATGCACAATATAAATATAGTTAAAAATAAAACTGTTTTAAATACTAATTCTCTTGAGTATTAAGGCTATGTCATTTCTGGTGATGGAATTAAACCAATACCCAAAAAACTTGAAGCTATTGTGGAAGCACCTCCTCCAAAGTCTGTCAGTGATGTACAATCCTTTTTGGGTATGGTTACCTATTACAGCAGATTTATAACGAATTTTGCTAGTACTTTGTCTCGCTTATATGATTTGTTGAAGAAAGGTGCCAAATTTAAATGGTCATCTGTAGAAGCTAATGCTTTCAGGAAGGGGATGGGCCCTCATTAAGATTGCTATACACAAATGCTGATGGATTAGCTGGTTAGGCAGTAGAATTAAAAGATAGGATTCACAACAGTAAGGCAGATTTAGTAGCAATTATAGAGACTAAGTTGAGTGAGGACATAAACAGTGTCATAGTTTTTCCTAAGGGCTTCAGAATATTAAAGGTTGAAAGATCTGAGAGGACTGGTGGAGGGATAGCACTGCTCATAAGTGAAAGGATTCAAGTTGAAGAAATAAACTTGGCTATAGAAAGTGAGTTCAAGGAATTTCTTGTTGCTTGCAAAAATACTGGGTTAGAGAGCATTATAATAACAGCTGTATATAACCCACCAAGGAACCAGAATAGGCTAGAAGTTTATGAGGAAAGTATATAGGTACTATTGAAGTCATAAACTCAGTTGTTAACATGGCATGGGAGAGAAAATGTAGGATTTTGATCATGGGAGCTTTTAATCATAAAGAGATAGATTGGATAAATCTTGACCTACACAGTGGTGAGGACTCATTCGGGGCAAGTTTCCTAGATTGCGTACAAGGGAATCTCCTACACCAACATGTAATGGACCCAACGAAGGCCAGGGGTGGGGATGAGCCATCACTACTTGATCTAGTATTCACAGATAATGTGTTGGATGTTGAAAAAATTGAGTATGAGCCACCATTTGGAAAGAGTGTCCACTGTGTGTTGTTGATGGGGTATATCATTGAAGATTTTCTGCCTGAGAGTAGAGGCACTGAGGACATGAGGAGGAACTATCCGAAAGGAGATTACATCAAAATAAATAAAGCTTTTTGAAGTTATTGACTGAAGAACCTTATTTTACAGCAAATCTCTACAAGAAATGTATGGCATCTTTTGTGAGAAATATGGGAAGATAGTAGATTGCTGCATACCTGTCACCAAAGTAGGTGTAATTCATGCCAGAGAGAAATGGTTCGATAATGGGTGTAAAAGAGCTAAGGAGTGGAGAGACAAATGCTGGAAAAGGTATAGGAGGAGAAAAAACATAAATGCCTGGCAAACCTACAAAAGAGCAAGAAATGACTACCTAAGTAAAAGGAGAGAGGCAGAGAGATACTATGAGAGGGACATCACCAGGAAGGCTAAAGAAAATCCCAAGCTTTTCCACAGCTTTATCAGAGAAAAACTAAAGGTAAAAGAACAGGTTTTAAGGCTAAAGAGAGTGGATGGAAGCATCACTGAGATGGATGAAGAGATCTGCAAAGAATTGAACAAGGAGTATCAGTCAGTATTTACAGTAGAAAATACCCCACCCCCTCAGATTGCAGAGATAGAAGCTCAAGGGCCGGAATTAGAGAACATCAATCTTACAGCCACAGAGGTATGCAAAACGCTGATGAATTTAGATGTTCATAAAGCTACAGGTCCTGATGACATATCCCCTCATGTACTTAAAAAATGCTCAAACTCAATATCAGTGGCACTAAGTATCATATTTAAAATGTCACTGGAGTCAGGGGAGATTCAAAGATGCTGGAATCTAGCAAATGTGATACCTATCTTCAAAAAGGGAAGGAGGGATACGGCTCTGAACTATAGACCAGTTTCCTTGACCAGCATAGTTTGCAAAGTTATGGAGAAACTACTAAGGAAACATATCTCTCTTCAACTGGAATCCTTCAACTTTTTGTCAGTGAGGCAACATGGCTTCAGAGAAGGTAGATCAACAGTAACAAACTTATTAGAATTTTGTGATGAGGTAAGCTGAATCTTACAGGAAAGAGAGGGCTGGGCAGATTGCATATTGCTAGACTTCCAGAAAGCATTTCACACTGTTCCACACGGAAGACTTATTAGGAAGCTGCAAGCAATGGCTAGAATAGGTGGAAATGTCTTGGAATGGATAAAAACATACATAGAAGGAAGGGAACAGAGGGTTAGAGTAAGACTCTCAGTGTCTGAATGGAGAAGAGTTTGTAGTGGAGTTTCAGAGGGTTCAGTTTTAGGGCCACTTTTGTTCCTTGTATATGTAAATGACCTACCAGAGGCTGTAAATTTATTCATGAATATGTTTGCAGATGATGCAAAGATTGTGAAGAAAGTAAAAAACGAGAACAATGGTAGAGAACTTCAGGAAGATCTAAATAGTCTGCATGAGTGGTCAGAAAAGTGGCTAATGTAATTCAATACTTCAAAATGTAAGGTAATGAGAATGGGTACAAGTGCAAGAAGGCCCAAGCTTGACTACTTGGTGGCTGGAGTACACCTTCAAGAGACAGAAAATGAGAGAGATCTAGGAGTAAACATTCTGGCAGATTTGTCTCCAGAAATACATATAAATGGCGTAGTAAGGGCAGCATATGCATTCTTATGAAATGTAAGGGTAGCCTTCAGGCACATAGACAAGGAAATGTTCAGAAATATTTATGTAACCTATGTGAGGCCAAAACTCGAATATACAGCCCCCTTTTGGAATCCACTCTTGAAAAAGCACAGAGATAAGCCTGAAAAAGTTCAGACATGCCACGAAACTGGTACCAGAAATACACAATCTCAGTTATGATGAGAGGCTGGGGGAAATTAGACTTACCATCACTCTTAGCTAGAAGATTGAGGGGGGATATGGTGACAGTCTTTATATTCCTTCATGGTTATGATAGAGTGGATAGGGATCGATATTTTGACATGGCTGGCTCTAGAACTAGAGGTCATAGTTTGAAGCTTCATAAGAAAACTTCTTTGCAGGCTATAAGGAAATATTTTTTCAGTGTAAGAGTAGTTGATAATTGGAATTGGCTAAGCGAGGAGGTAGTTAATGCTATCTCAATCCATAGTTTTAAGGACAGGTATGATAAGTATCACTAAGGATAAAATGGAACCGATCAGGAGACACGAAGATACGAGCTTTGGGCTCTTTCCCGTAAACACAATTAGGTAATTACAGTTTTCCAAGTCAGAATTTCTGGCTAATTTTGATGGAAATCATCCAGTAATTGTGGAAGTAAATGCATCTCCAGTTGGTGTTGAATGCGTTTTGATGCAAGAAATGCATGGTATCAAAATACCAGTCTATTTAGCTAGTTAAAAGTTATCATTTGCAGAATTAACTTACTCCCAGTTATACAAGGAAGCTCTGGCTCTGGTCTATGCTGTAAGCAAATTTAAATATTTTTAATTGGGTCATAGGTTTATTCTTAGAACTGATCACAAGCCATTGCTTGGATAGTTTGGTAGAACCAAACAGATTCCTGTAAATGCAAATGCTAGATTGCAGCGATGGGCTTTGCTTTTGTCACACTATGATTTTGACTTATATTTTAAAGCAGGAAAATATAATGTTGTCGCGGATGCACTCGGTCGGTTGCCAGTGCTGGATTCTAGTCCGGATTCTAGTACCCCTAATGAATATGTTCATGTTATAGAAGCTTTGAATAATCAAAACATTTCTTTTGAAAATGTTAAGGGTTTGACTGGAAGTGACCCAGTTTTAAGTAAGGTTTTTCAATGTGTGAAATTGGGTTGGATTAATGACCCACTTTGTCTGATTACTCTGTTGTCAAATCAGATTTAAGCATTTATGATGGTGTTTTTTTGTATCAGAACCGTGTAATTATACCTGCTGATATGTACAATGCAGTACTAGAATAGCTGCATGTAGGTCATAACGGTATCAATGCAATGAAAGCAGAAGCATTTAATTGAAATTGGTGGAACAAATTGGACCAGGCTATTTCAGGATTTACTAAATCTTGTGAACTAGGTTTTAAACATTTTCAGACTCCACAGTCAGCAGTATTATCATGGCAGAAACTGGGAAACCTTGATGTAGATTACATATAGACTATGCTGGTCCAATTGGTGACTTATCTTTTGATAATTGTAGATTTCCACACAAAAAAAAAGTTAAGGCAGAGTTTTTGTAATTTAGGATTGCCAGAAATAATTGCTTTTGACAATGCCCCTTATTTTGTGTCTGAGAAGATGGACTTTTTCCTGAGGAAAAATGGCATTAAACACATCACCCTTGCTTGTTATAACCCTTCTTCTAATGGCTTAGCCGAAAGGGCAGTAAAAATTTTCAAAGAGGGTCTCAGTAATTTTACTGATTGGGATATTAATATCAGAGGATGTAGGTTTTTGTATAATCATAGAAGAGTTGTACATTACTCCACTGGGAAGGCTCCAGCTGATATGATGTTTAATCGTAACTTTCAGAAACTAGAAAAAATTGAACCTCAAGAAAAAAGGGAGATGGCACTGCAGAAAGAATGTAATTTTGAAAAATCAGAATATAATGTAGATGTGCAGTTTTTGTTAAAAATTATGGTCAAGGAAAACCTTGGTTAGAAGGTAAAATCTTAGAAGTACTTGGTGTTTGTAACTACAAAGTACAAATAAAAAATTTGGCAATATAGTTTGTAAAAGACATTCAGACCAACTTATGCCTAGATTTACTCTTAGTGAAAAAGTATGCATTTTTCCCAGTCATAATCAGTATTATGGTGGTACTTGTAAGTCACTTTTGCCTTCTATTCCAACTAGTCTTACATCAAATTCTGAGGTGATTACTACGCCAGAGAGCAATGTTATAAATCCTAATAGCATAGTTAAGAGTTCTAGTTACTCCATGCATGCTCCTATGGCAGTGCCAGAACCAGTACCCCTTCGTAGGTCTGGTAGAACTATAAAACCGCCAGAGCAGTTAGATTTATAAAGTAGGTATATATTCTAAGTTTACTAGTATTATAATTATATCCACTTGAATATTTTGAAAATAGAAGTTTGATTTTATTTCTATGCGAAAAGGAAATGTGAGAGTTGAGGTATAATTATTTATTATTGTTTCTCATTAATTATTCTGATTGCATTCTAATGTAATTCCTTATCTGCAAGAATGATAATAATATTGTAGATATCTTTTATGTTGCCGAGTGTAGGCCACTTTATATATGAATGTTGCTATTATAACACATATCCCATTTTCGTCACAAATGACTTGGGATTAATAGGAGGCATATAAAACACTCCTTCCTCAACAGGGTTTATTGCATAAAAGGGAGATTAATAATATGCTACATAAAGCTTATGACTAATGGGATTACAAGAACAAATGAGAATCTACTTAGAGGGATCAAAACCATAAGTACTTCATACAGAATCAAATATAAAGGAATTACATCCTATATAGGTTTCTTTCAAGTCATACCCTTTGTACTTATGAATGTTATTCATTCGCTAGTAGAAAGCTGTAATTTTAAATGGAGAATATCTTTGACAAAATACATAACTGCTTAAATACGTAATAGTCTTCCTTCCCCTAAAATGAATGGGTCCCTTTATTTAAACAATAAAGTTACATGAGATACGATATAACTCTTAGGATTCATATTGAAATAAGGTAACTATATTACTACATATTTCCTTATAAGTCTAACATTTCTGGAGGCTTTCCTCTGTTCCTCCAATCAGGTAATACAGACTCAACTCTTTCTGATCTCTCTGGATCTCTACCACAGGGTTGTAGCTGGTCAATGTGTCGTCTGACTACCTTGCCATCATCCAATTCTACTTCATAATTCAGATTTCCTAACTTCTTTTTAACTTTTTCTTTAGACAATTTCTCCTTATTGTTATACATTCTGACTACTACACTTTCATTTTCACTGAAATGTCTAATCTTTCCAATTCCTTTCAATCTTTCATATATTTCATTTTCTCTTTTACCTTTTAACTCAGGTAGAAGTAGATCTAACTTACATCTGAGTCTCCTTCCCATCAATAAAAATAAAGGGCAAACACCTGTTGCTGTATGAGGTGTTGTCCTATATGTAACAAAAATTTATTAAGAGCATTTAAAGGTTTGTACCATTCTTTCTGCTTCACCATTTGTTGCTGGGTGATGGGGTGCAGCTACTGTATGTCCAATGCCATTTGCCATTAAATTTAACCTTTATTTCCATTTCATTACAATGGGTATTCGTCAGCCAGGGCAAGCCCCAACCCCCCACTGTGATGTCCAACCACAGCAGTTCCTGCCAGTAAACAGCTTAAACTCTCGGTCTTGGACGGGGACCGATCTTTCGACCTCGTGAATGCGAAGCCAGCGCGTTACCTCTGAGCAGAACTGAGGACCATTATCTGTAACCACTCTCTCTGGAATACCGTGAGTAGAAATAATGTCATGAGGACTTTGTTTGGGGAATGGTAAGTGTTGTTAAGATTCTGTTTTACTAAGGGGACTCAAAGTACTGAGCTCGGTTAAGAGCTCACAAACAGACAGGACAGATATTTGCACTTGAACACCCCACCCGTATACCACTACTCGGTTAAATGAAACTCAGAATTCAACTTTCTTTTAATTTTGGAAATGCAATGACATTAAAAGAATTGAATTAAATTTTTGAAATTAAATTTTATGAAATGCTGCCTCGAATCCCGGAGGTGGTGAGCACGATTTCGTTTCCCTGCACCACAGATGTATGACAAGACTTTGGCCTCAACTCGACGATTACCTCTGTCACACAGTCAGAGTAGAATAGAGGACACTGCAATTGCAGAAACAGAAATGACACACTATTAATAATGGGAAACTGAAAGCATGAGCACACATATAATGAGTTTCCAATATCATTCTACAGAATGAAAATATATTGGTTAGTCACAGCTAACCAGAAATATTTATGCTACCATAATAGCATACAAAACCATTAATTCTTTGTAGGTATTAAAGAAAAACAATTTATTCACAATAAATGAAGAATAAGCAAGACAAATACAGTACTGTATTTCCGGTTTTCTTTCCGGTTTTACGTCACGGACTCCCTTATCAACCAAGGGCTAGGACGGTTGCCTTCTTGCGAAGGACTTGTTTTGGCAGATGTAATCCTTACGCTGAGTGATTACCTAATTGTGATTACCTAATTGTGTTTACGGGAAAGAGCCCAAAGCTCGTATCTTCCCGTCTCCTGATCGGTTCCATTTTTAGACTTAGTGATACTTATCATACCTGTCTTTAAAACTATGGATTGAGATAGCATTAACTACCTCCTCGCTTAGCGAATTCCAATTATCAACTACTCTTACACTGAAAAAGTATTTCCTTACATCCTGCAAACAAGTTTTCTTACGAAGCTTCAAACTATGACCTCTAGTTCTAGAGCCAGCCATATCGAAATATCGATCCCTATCCACTCTATCATAACCATGAAGGAATTTAAAGACTGTCACCATATCCCCCCTTACTCTTCTAGCTTCGAGTGATGGCAAGTCTAATTCCCTCAGCCTCTCTCATGCCTTTGTATGTATTCCTTAAATAGTGGGCAACCAGAAAAGTTGCAATGCTTATTACTGATTTGCAATTAATATGGTAAAACACTCTATTTATGATAAAGGAAGAATCTATGAGATAAATACAGTATTAATTCACTTTTGGTTATCAAGAACTGTTTGCAATGAAAAAAGGGGTGCAAAATCACCTTTTGAAGTATTTGCAACTTATAACTCAAAACACTTTATCCCCAACATATGAAGAATTAGCAAGATGAATACAGTATGCATTCATTAGATTGTGGTTGACAGAAATATATCCAAAGCCAACAGGGTAAAATTACCTTTTAATTATTTGCAGTTTAACACGTTAGTTAAATGATTAATTATTTGCAATTTATGTAGCAAATAGCTTTATTCAAGAGTTTTTGATGTAAAACACTTTATTTATGATGATAGAAAGGGGTGAAAAGAAATTAGAATTTGTTAGGAGAAAGGGATAGATTTTTACGGGTTCATAACCAGTCTTCAGAGGATGAGATTTTCGTTTATCACATTCAATGAAGAAACTTCTTAGCAATGTATATCAGCTGTAGTTTCCAGGTTAAGGAATTAACTTTGGCAAGTGAGATTCAAGTTAGGTAATCTACAAAATTTGGTTTGTATGGGAATGGAATCTGAGAAAAAATTCGTAGGATTTAGCCATTAACGAATGTAACTAATTCTTGAAAAAAAAACAATTTGCTTGACCCACGAGCTTTACCATACACTATCCCTCACCTTGTTGTGCCATATGAATTCCTGTGAAGATGCCATGTAAATAAGGTTTGGAATAAACTTGACTGTTCAGGCGAGATGCTGCCTCTGGGATGTTTGGCCGCCAAATGAGGACGCTTCAATGCCCCTACTGGTGACATCATCTGTAGGATATATTTCTAGAGCAGTAACTGGCTCTTATATCATTTAAGGACTACGTTAGTGGTGGTCCCTGGCAGGCAATTATAGCAGAGACGCAAGGGAGAGACAGTATTTTAGGTGCAACAAGTGGAAGCAAATAAAATAAAACGAGAATAATAATGGAAAGTTAGGTTACTGGTAAGCAATCTCTAGAACGTTCTTTGCGTTGTAGGAGACGGAATTTAAGTACTCAAATAATAAAGAAGCTACTGATATATATCTAGACAGGCTAATGACATAACAGCAAGGTCAAATTTATAACAAAATTATCAGCAAGAGCTATTTTATCATAAGAAAATTGTAAAGAAAACGTATCTGATAGGTTCACTGAAAAGGTGGAAAGGTAGGAGCAGCCTTTATATCGGGACTCTACTTCTACACTTACAAGAACAGTAAATAAGGTATATTTAAAATTAGCTATAAGCTAAAATATAAATTGCAAATAATCATAAGCTGCAAAAGTCAAGAGGTGGGAATTATTTTTGTTGTTAGAAAAATGACAGTTAAGTTACTAAATTAACTAATAAGGCATCTAACAGCCTCTGGTGACTTTGAGCGAAACACTCTGTCGCAGACTTTAATTGTATTTAGAGTTGTTACTTGCACTGGAATGATGTCAGGCCATTTGCTATAAGCATCAACTAATACTAAATAAGAATTACCCAGAAAGGATCCTGCATAATCAATATTCAGTTTCTGATATGAATATCTTGCACATTCCCATGGGTGTAAACTTACTGACCTAGGGTTGTTTTGCTGTACTGCACAATCCTGACAATCCTTTATATAATCCTCTATATCTTTATATACATTTGGCCACCATATGAAACTTCTGGCTATAGCTTTTGACTTTACAATTCCTTGATGGCCTCCATGTATATCTTCCAAATCTTTTTTCTAAGTAGCATAGGAATTACTACTCTAGCTCCTCTCAAGATACAGTCTTGTTCTATACTTAATTCTTCCTTAACTGCTTTATAAGCATGACATTCTTTGCCTTCTAAGAACTTATCTTTTCCTGTCATCAAATATTACTTCACTTTACATAAGACCTTATCTTTTGTTGCGCTTTTTCCAATGTTCTTTGTTCTCAAGGGTAAGTTCTGAGTTTCAATCAATAGCATGGACTTTTCATGCCCTTCTGGTGCTTTCTCTACTGGTAATCGTGACAAAGCATCTGCATATCCCATTTTACTAGTGGGTCTATACTCTAATAAGTAATTATAAACAGTTAATATTATTGCCCATCTCTGGAGTCTAGCTGCAACTAGCGTTGGTAGTCCTGCTTTTGGACCTAAGATAGCTAATAGCGGTTTATAGTCAGTGACCAAAGCAAACATTTTCTTTCCATTCAAATACATGTGAAATTTCTTAGCTCCATAGATCAACGATAAGCCTTCCTTCTCTATTTGAGAATAATTTTGCTCAGCTTTATTCAACAATCTTGAAGCAAATGCAATAGGTTTTTCTGTGCCATCTGGCATTTCATGTGCTAAGACACAACCTATTCCAACTTGTGAGGCATCACATACTAATTTTAAAGGAAGATTTCCTTTAAAGTGTACTAAAAACTTATCAGAACATATCTCTTTTTTCATTTTTTTCAAAAGCATTCTGACACTCCTGTAACCATTTCCACTTTACCTCATTCTTTAAAAGCTGGTATAAGGGATGAGCTATTGTTGATAAATCTTTAATAAATTTTGCATAGAATGTTACTAATCCAAGATATGATTGCAACTTTTTAACATATGCTGACCCTGTAGCTTCCCATACTGCTTTTATCTTATCTTTTGTTTTGTGAATACCATTTTCATCTATCACAAATCCCAAATAATCTACTGATGATACATTGAATAGACATTTATTCTTGTTTATCTTCATACCATTTTCCTTTATTTTATTTAGTACTTTCTTTAATCTCTAATTATGCTGTTGTCCATCTTCTCCCCCAACAACTATGTCATCTACAAGGAAGAAAACACCATCTAATCCTGTGAATAGCTTGTCCATAGTCTCTTGTCATAAGGCTGGACTGCTTGCTACTCCATAGGGTAGTCTTTTCGGTTGATATAACCCTAAATTTGTATTTAGGGTACATATTTCTTGTGACTTTGTGTCCATTGTTAACTGCTGCAAAGCATTTTTCAAGTCTATTTTTGAGAATACCTTACAAACTCTCATAGTAGCAAACATAATACTAGGGTTAGGTAAAGGATGTTGAGCAACTTTTAATTATGGGTTCACTGTGGCTTTATAATCCCAACATAGTCTTACTCCTCCATCAGGCTTTGCTATGGTACTAGGGGTGTAGCTCACTGACTATATTTTACCTTTTGCCAATTTCTTTCTTCCTCTAGTCTCAATATTTCTTTTTCGACTTGAGTTTTCAGAGCGAAAGGTATTTCTCTGAGTGGTAGAAATTTTGGCATTGCATCTTCTTTTAATTCTAAGTTTGCAGTCACATTGTTTATAGTACCTAAACCTGGATTAAAAATTGGTTCATACTCTTCCATCAGATTTTGTGTACTTTTACTATTTATCTTTAGATTTGCTTTCTTTATCAATTCTGGAAAGTTTAGCTTTAGGCCTTTTATCCAGTTTAAACCTAACAATATCTTTTATTCTGTTACTATTACAACTAGTAACTCTACAATTTGTTTCTCATATTTTACCATAACTTCAGCTTTTCCTATTGTTTTAATCTTTCGATTATAGTAATCTGTGATCAATGAACTTGTGTTCTCTTCTATTTTCAAATAAGGTATACTCTTGGCTAATTCTTCTGAAATCACAGTTATATCTGCAGCTGTATCTAACTGCATTTCTATATTTTTTCCAGTTACTTGTACTTCACACATTATTCTCTTATTTGTGTAAGTGGAATTTAGTTGGAAAGCGAAGTTTACTTGCTCTAAGTTTTCTTGTTTTCTTTCTTTTGTACAATGTATGTTTTTCTTTTCAGCTTGTTTTGTTTGTTTCTTAAGACATTTCCTGGAAAAATTTCCATAATATCCACAAAACTTGCACACACTGTTATAACCAGGACACTTATATCTATCATTCGGATGATGATTATTATTACCACACCTGTAACATTCTTTATATTTGTTACTATTAGGTGTCTGTGCTTTATTCTCTTGCCAGTAATAGGAAGTATTGTTCTTAGACCTTTTTTCATAGTTTTCTGTTCTTTTGTGATTATTGGTTACTTGAGCCTGATTTATTTGGTTGTTTGTACTGCATTACTTTATTTACACTTCCAGACTGAGATTTTTTATAATTTTCCTCAATCCTTTTATTTTGAGCTCGAGAATGTTCATAAGTTCTTGCAATTTCCAACAACTTTAGCTTGTAATAGCTTTTCTCAAAGCTCGCTGGATTTGCATTTACAAATGACTAAATCGACTATTAAGTCTTCCTCAGAGTAATGGGTATCATATTTGCAAACTTACTTTGCTTCTTTAATCTTCTGACAAACATATCTATACTCTCATTTTCTCGAGGCTCAAGTGCCATGAATAGGCTACATTCGTACCTGATATTTTCACTGGGGTTAAAATTGTTCCCTAATGCTTATACAGCTTTATAATATGCATTATTCTCAGGGGTTAGTGTTTTATATATATCCTGAACCTCTGGGCCTGCTATGTGCAGTAGGATGCTGACCTTCTGCTTGTCAGGTTTCGTGGTCAAGCATTCCAAATAGATCTTGAATGAATCAATATATTACAGCCACCTATGTTCAACTGTTTTAGGGTCACATTCAATAGAAAAATGAGGTGGTGCTGGTATTTGAGAAGTCATTCTTGTGACTTTATTTACTATAGGCCAGGCCTATTTGCTTTCTTTTAACTATCTTTATCTTATTATATAATTATCTTTATCTTAATTCAGGCACATAACTTTACTCCGGTACTGTATAACCTCACTACATAATATACATGCATGTAACTAAAAGTTACTGAGCTTATACACATTCATATAAGAATTATATCAAAGAATGTTTTCTCTCCATCTGGCGCTAAAGGTTTTCGCTGGCTGACATATAAATCTTCCTGGCTGCCTGAGGTGTGATGTCCTCTTGAGCGGAAGATATCTGGCAGGAACTGGTAATTGGTTGTTGTTATTAATCCCCTCACAACTCTTTCTTCTGAGTTCATTCATCTCGTCGTTCAATATTGTAATTCCTTACCTGCAAGAATGATAATAATCTTGTAGATACCTTTTATGTTGCCGAGTGTAGGCCACTTTATATATGAATGTTGCTATTGTAACACATATCCCATTTTCGTCACCAATAATGTAATTCCTTACCTGCATGAATGATAATAATCTTGTAGATATCTTTTATGTTGCCGAGTGTAGGTCACTTTATATATAAATGTTGCTATTATAACACATATCCCATTTTCGTCACAGATGACTTGGGATTAATAGGAGGTATATAAAACACTCCTTCCTTTGCATAAAAGAGAGATTAATGATATGCTACATAAAGCTTACGATTAATGGGATTACTAGAACAAATGAGAATCTACTCAGACGGATCAAAACCATAAGTACTTCATACAGAATCAAATATAAAGGAATTACATCCTATATAGGTTTCTTTCAAGTCATACCCTTTGTACTTAAGAATGTTATTCATTTGCTAGTAGAAAGCAGTAATTTTAAATGGAGAATGTCTTTGACAAAATGCATAACTGCTTAAATACATAACACTTTCTTATTAGTATTTATTTCCAATTAAATAGAATTTAATTCTCTTGTTTTGATATTCTTGTACTTATACTTGAATCGTCTATTGTTGATGCCAGTATCAGTGGCTTGTTTTGTTTATATCAGCTTCAAGAATAAAGCCTCAGTTTGGTTCTATATTTTATTTGACCCTTGCATAAATTAATCAACTTAGGACCCAATAGTAACTTCTGGGACACCCTTGCACAATTGACTGAACCATACGGCAAGCAATTGACCAAAAAACTTTTCAATAGCTACTTCTGTCCCACTCTTCTGTTTCAGAAATTCTACCTCGATAATGCCAGAATAATCATCTATAAAACCATGAACATATTGTAAACCATCTCTGACGAGAGGGTCAGTAGGATTAGCCAAATCCAAATGTACAATCCTAAAACATATATATTTTTTAATATTTCTTTTATGTACCCTTCCGAAGTCTACCTGCGATATCAGTTTTATCACCACTTCTTGAAATGCATCACACTCCTGTAAAGACACCCATATTTACCTATTAAGGCATATAAGGCTTGAAATTTAAGAAAGGTTAGGTTAGTTGGGTTAGGTCAGGTTACGTTAAGCTGGGATAGTTAAGTAGCCAGTGTCAGACATAACACAAAAATATAGTAATTTCCTAGAAAAATAATTATCAGAATATTGCAAATCACATCAAAACTTATAAAACATTGGCTTATTCCAATATGAGAAAGGGTCCATAAACCAAAATTTTACCTTGGCTCTCTCTCTCTCTCTCTCTCTCTCTCTCTATATATATATATATATATATATATATATATATATATATATATATATATATATATATATATATATATATATATATATATATATATATATATATATATATATATATATATATATATATATATATATATATATATATATATATATATATCCTCTCTATATCCTGAATCATTTTACCTTGAATATGGAACATGATGCCATGAAAACTTCCTTTGCTGATGCACTAAAGGCGAATGTGGTGGCACTGGAACACATACAAACAGTTGACTATAAAAACTAAACAGTAATAGAAAAAAATGAAAGACATTGTGATGGAAAGGGCAAACCCACTGTTTAAACAGGCACTTGATAAAGAGAAGACAGTGGTAATCTCAGGCATAAGTGAATCCCAGGAGCCAACATGGCAGGGGAGACTTGAAGGAAGTAAAGCTTGGATTTTAGACCTGATAAGAAAGCTTGGACTAGTATGTGGTCCTGAGGATATTGTAAGCATTTACCAACTAGGTAAATATTCTAGGGAGGGAAAGCAAAGACCAACAAAAGTAACCTTTGAGAGAGGTGACACATGTAGAGAAATATTGATGAGGAAAAAAGTCTTAAAGACCTTTAAGAGTTCAGAAAAGTGATCATTAGAAGACATAGAACACAGGCAGAGATGGAAAGGATAAAAAACTTGCTGCAAGAGGCTAGAAAGTTAAATGAGAAAAGATGTGAATAAGAGAAGAAAAAATTTAATTTCTGCTTTCTTCCAGACAGAGGGGAGATAAAGAAGATAAAGATAGAAGATCAGGGGATGGGGCCTCATTAAGATTGTTATACACAAATGCTGATGGATTAGCTGGTAAGGTAGTAGAATTAAAAGATTGGGTTCACAACACTAAGGCAGAGATAGTAGTAGTTACAGAGACTAAATTAAGTGAGAACATAAACAGTGCCACAATTTTTCCTAAGAGCTTCGGAATATTAAAGGTTGAAATATCTGAGAGGACTGGTGGAGGGATAGCACTGCTCAAAACTTAAATGATTCAGGTTGAAGAAATAAACTTGGCTATAGAAAGCGAGTTCAAGGAATTCCTTGTTGCTCGCGTAAATACTGGGTCAGAGAACATTATAATAACTGTTGTATATAACCCACCAAGGAACCAATATTGGCTAGAAGTTTATGAGGAAAGTCACATAGGTACTATTGAAGTCATAAACTCAGTTGTTAATATTTTATGGGAGAAAAAAATGTAGGGTTTTGATTTTGGGAGATTTCAATCATAGATAGATAGATTGGATAAATCTTGACCCACACAATGATGAGGACTCATTTGGGGAAAGATTCCTAGATTGCGTACAGGGGAATTTCTTACACCAACATGTACTGGAACCAATGAGGGCCAGGGGTGGGGATGAGCCATCGCTGCTTGATCTAGTATTCACAGATAACGTGTTGGATATTGAAAAAATTGAGTATGAACCACCAATTGGAAAGTGACCACTGTGTGTTGTTGATAGAGTACATCATTCAAGATGTTGTGCCTGAGAGTAGTGGTACTGAGGAGACGAGGAGGCACTATCCGAAAGGAGATTACATCAAAACGAATGAGCTTTTTGCAGTTATTGACTGGAAGACCTTATTTTACAACAAATCTGTACAAAAGATGTGTGACATCTTTTGTGAAAAATATGGGAAGATAGTAGTTTGCTGCATACCTGTCACCAAAGTAGGTGTAATTTATGCCAGAGAGAAATGGTTAAGATAATGGGTGTAAATGAGCTAAGGAGTGGAGAGACAAATGCTGGAAAAGGTATAGGAGGAGAAAAAAAATAAATGCCTGGCAGACCTATAAAAGAGCAAGAAACGATTACCTAAGTAAAAGAAGAGAGTCAGAGAGAGACTATGAGAGGGACATCACCAGGAAGGCTAAAGAAAATCCCAAACTTTTTCACAGCTTTATCAGAGGAAAATTGAAGGTAAAACAATAGGTTTTAAAGCTTAAGAGAGCTGATGGAAGTATCACTGAAATGGATGAAGAGATCTGCAAAGAATTAAACAAGGAGTTTCAGTTAGTATTATTTACAATAGAAAATACCCCCATCCCCTCAGATTGCATAGACAGAAGCTCATGGGCCGGTGTTATAGAACAACATCCTTTTGGCCACAAATGTATGCAAAGCGCTGGTGGAGTTATACAGCTACAGGTCTTAATGATATATCCTCTTATGTACTTAAGAAATGCACTAATTCAATATCAGTGGCACTATTATCATATTTTAAAAAATTGCTAGAGTCAGCGGAGATTCCAAAATGCTGGAAACAAGCAAACGTGATACCTATCTTCAAAAAGGGAAGGAGGGATAGGACTCTAAACAATAGACCTGTTTCCTTGACCAGCATAGTTTGCAAAGTTATGGAGAAACTACTAAGGAAACATATCTCTTTTCAGTTGGAATCCTTCAACATTTTGTAAGTCAAACAACATGGTGTCAGAAAAGGTAGATCAACAGGAACAAACTTATTGGAATTTTATGATGAGGTAATCGGAATATGACAGGAAAGAGAGGGCTGTGTAGATTGCATATTCCTAGACTTCCAGAAAGCATTTGACAATGTCCCACAAGGGAGACTTATTAATAAACAGCAAGCAATGGTAAGAATAGGTGAAAATGTCTTGGAATGGATAAAAACATACTTAAAAGGAAGGGAACAGAGGGTTAGAGAAAGACACCCAGTGTCTGAATGGAGAAGAGTTAGTAGTGGAGTTTCACAGGGTTCAGGTTTAGGGCCACTTTATTTCCTTTTATATGTAAATGACCTCCCAGAGTGTGGTTTTGTGGAGACAATAGTTTTCATATATGATTTTTGTATAATTTGGATCTGGTAACACGGAAGGGTAGTTGGAAACACTGTGCATGGGACGATATTGAAAGATTTTGGAGGAAATTCGGGGGTGAAGAGTAGTGCTTGTGGTGTTGAGTTGGTTGAGTCGTGTGACGGAATTGCTTATTGGTTGAGTTGTGTGACAGAATTGCTTTATTTTTTAGTTTTGGAGGCTTAGTGGGAACTTCCAGTGTGTGTTGATTCATTTTTGTATATGGCAGTTTGGAGAAAGCAGGCAACGAGAAATCGGGTTTTGAACAGTTGTGGGTGGGCTTTTGACTTTCAATACGTGCTGCTGGAGTTAAGTTGAGGTAAGTAATATACATTATTTTTTTCTCTATTTCGACCACAAGCTATCTAGGCTGTCTAAAAAGTACTATAGCTAAAAGGCAAATTATGTGGTGAAATTATGAAATCATTTCATGGCTAAGGTGATGTGGTTGCCTGGCTAAAAAAAGGCCAGTTGGTTCCAAGATTAGTGGAGATTAAGGCTTTAGCCAGTTTTATACATTTGTACCTGGAAGGAGATGTGTTGGCTCTGTATCTCGAAATGAGTGATGATGATCACCTAGATGTCAAGAGAACCGAGAACAGCTTGAACTTGGTCGTCTCACAAGGGATGTTCGTGGCCTATGGAAGGCTTAGGAAGATGCGCTGGACAGGTGAGCAAGTGGATGTTTTTGCAAATGAGATCAGGCGATTAGCAAGACTGGCAGGATGGAAGGGAGAGGGTCTGGAGCGGGTCGTAAAGCTGGCATTTCTGACTGGTATTCCAGATCGAATCTCCATGGAACTTCAGCAGACAAAAGATGTTGAAACAGTAGATATGACTGAGCTAATTGCAAGAACTAGAGTACTAACATCAGGTGGTGAGAGTCAAAAAGTTGCAGTAGTTGCGGTCAGAGGACCGTCATTGATGGTACGTCAGCAAGGGTCCCAGTTGATATGGGTTTTGCCATCACAAGGCCAGCAAGGAGGCTGGCAAGGAGAAAATATGATGTTCAAGGGTCACTGTTACAGGTGCGGTGGGCCTCATATGTCATGAGAGTGCAAGGAGCCACGACCACCCATAATGTGCTTCAAGTGTGGGAAGGAAGGTCATATTGCAAGCTGCTGCAAGCAGGGAAATGAGCAAGGGGAAGCTGCTGCGCCAGAAGCTACCCTCTCAGACAACTAAAGGCGTTTCCACCTTCATTGATAGTGATCAGTGTTAGCATGGGAGGAAGGAAAGTGAGACCACTTGTCGATTCAGGTTGTTCCATCACAGTGTGTGCTTTTCAATTGGTGGGGAAATACACAGCGAAGGTAGCAGGGTTAGTAACGGAAGACAGATTGAATGTGAGGGTAATAAAGAGATATAGTTGACAGTGCAAGGAATATACCTGAGAACTACAGCAATTGTGATTGCTAAAGTAAAAATTGGGTTAGATGTAGTAATGGGAATGGATATGATTTACAGACTGGGTGGTGTGACAATTTTCGATGGATTTGCAGCTTTTGGCAATGTGCCGGTACCAGTGAACATTTTGCAAGTAGCAAGAGGCAGGATAAGGTGTGAAGTGACAGTTATGAATGCAGGGCAGGAAAGGGTGGCAGGAAAAGTGAAAGCCAAGGAAGATGGGAAGCTGAGAGAAGAGCTAGCCACAGAACAGAAGGCCAGTCAGTGCAAGATCGTGAACAAGGACTTCATTGCAGAGTTTGACAGTACTAAGTGGGTGGTGGAATGGTATTTGAAAGAAGAGCTGGCAGTGTTAAAAAACAAGGTGGGCTGCTATGAGAGTGGAATGAGAGAGCCTGTGAAGAAAGAATTTGACCGAGAGGTGGAGAGGTGGATTGATGAAAGCATACTGGTGCCAAGGGGGATGGAAGTAGAATGTAGCATTAATGGCAGTGGTCCAGCCAAACAAGAAAAAAAATTTTTTGGTCGATGTTCTCCCTTGAGGGTGAGCGAACCTTCCCTTTTTGTTCCACAGATGGAGTAAGATTTTGTTGATTGGAGGTGGTATTCACTCTTGAGGGCAAATGGGCTTTCCTATTTTGGCACGGAGGTGGGGTGAAATCTGGTTATTGTAGGTGGTATTCGCTCTTGAGGGCAATCGGACTTTCCTATTTTGGCCCTCGGGTGAGGTTGTGCAAAACTGTAAAGATAGTGGAAAACATAAGTGTTCAGTAGAGGATTATTAGCTTACATCAAACAATTTAATGAATTCCTGTTTTAGTGGTGAAAGAGAGTTATTACATAGTTATCTTGGTGGAGGGTATTGACTGATGATATTTAGTAGACTGTCCATGTGGTTGTTTGTTGCTAGTCTGATTATGGAGCTAGCAACATGAAGGGCATTTGGATCTTCGCTGGATGTTGCGGGGGCACCGGTTTTCCATCGAATTTCTGAAAAGGAATCGCATTCGAGGATGTAGTGGAGCAGTGGATGTGGTGAGGCTACCTGGCAGAAGGTGCATTCCCTGATGATATCATCCACAATTCGCCAGGTGCACTTGTACCCGAGTCTCAGACGGTACACATTGACCGCCATGCTTCGCCAAAGATTCTTAGGCAGGGTGATTCGCTGAAGATCAGTGGTGGCTTTGTACCACCAGGTGGAGGGGGAGCCAATGTCTGTGCACAGATTGTATTTAGTTATTAAGACGTTAAGGAGTGACTTGGTGGCTTTGGTTTTTATCTGTTGAATCCCAGGAGACAGAGATATTTGGATTTCTGCTCTAAGAGTGGCTTATTTGGCGGTTTGATCAGCTTCCTCATTTCCCTTGATGCCGACGTGGCTGGGAATCCAGGCAAGAGTGATGGCTTTTCCAAGGCTGGTTGTGCTGTGGTAGTGGCTGAGGATGGTGGTGATGATACGTACACTGTCTCAGAGGAGTGGCTTCTTGATGGCCTGTAAGACGCCTTTAGAGTCAGAGAGAATTAGGGCATGGTCAGCTCCTTGCTGGGTGAAGAAGTTGAGGGCACTGGCTATGGCAACCAGCTCAGTCTGGAGCGATGAGCAGGAGTTTGACAGTCTCCAGGATTGGGCGTGGTTTCCAGTGGTGAAGACGGCGGCTGAGGCTCCAGTTTCTTGATTTACTGATTCGTCAGTATAGAAGACTTGTGACTTCGGCCTGCTCCAGCTCTGAATTTTGTCCTTGTATATGTTTTTAAGGACAAGCGGGATTACCAAGCTTTTGAGGTTGTCAGGGAGTTCGATCTTTATGTCGAATGGTTGGTCATTCCATGGGGGTGGGCATCGGTATTCAGGCAGCGAAGTGTCCTATATCTTGGCTAGGATGTCCTCCCTGACTGGCAGTGCTTGCAGGCTAGCGCAGACCTTGGCTGCCCAGGTTCTAGGATGGTGGTTTAGGTGGCAATTGAGGGCTAGATAGAGATATGTGCCAGTGAGGCATTTATGTTGAGCAGTGGTGGTTTTGGCCACAAAGAGGGTCAGTCTTTGCTGAGCTCTGAGTTTGAGTGGCATGAGTCCCGATTCCATCTGGATGTTTTTTCTCTTGGTCCACAAGGGGGCTCCTAGCATGGTACGCATGGCATTGTTTTGAATGACTTCTATATTGTCCCACTGTTGGTCAAGAACAAAGTTCGGCCAGTACTGGACTACCGCGAACTTAACTGATAAGTTATGTCTCACACTGGAGATGATACTTCTGATGTTTGCAGGAAGGCACCGAGGGAGTGGAGGCAGATAAGTGGGGCCTCTGCCATAGTTGATCTAAAGTCAGTTTACCTGCAAGTCCACGTTGCAGAGAAGCTGTGGAAGTACCAACTTGTGAATTATAAAGGAAGGATATATTGCCTAATGAGGCTGGGCTTCTGTGACAGAGTGTTTCGCTTAAAGTCACCAGAGGCTGTTAGATACCTTATTAGTAATTAAGTAACTTAACTGTCATTTTTCTAACTAAAAAAAATAATTCCCACTTCTTGACTTTTGCAGATTATGACTATTTGCAATTTATATTTTAGCTTATAGCTAATTTTAAATATACCTTATTTACTCTTCTTGTACGTGAAGAAGCATAGTCCCGATATAAAGGCTGCTCCTACTTTTTTCACCTCTTCAGTGAACTCACCAGATACGTTTTGTTTACAATTTTCTTATTATAAAAATTGTTCTTGCTAATAATTTTGTTATAAATTTGACCTTGCTGTTATGTCATTAGCCTGTCTAGATATATATCAGTAGCTTCTTTATTATTTGAGTACTCAAATTCCTTCTCCTATGAGCATAGAACGTTCTAGAGATTATTTACCAGTAACCTAACTTTCCATTATTGTTCTCGTTTTATTTTATTTGCTTCCACTTGTTGCACCTAATATACTGTCTCTCCCTTGCATCTCTGCTATAATTGCCTGCCAAGAACCACCACTAAAGTAGTCCTTAAATGATATAAGAGCCAGTTACTGCTCTAGAAATATATCCTGCAGATGACATCACCAGGAGGGACAATGAAGGATCCTCCTTTGGCGCCCAAACACCGCAGAGGCAACATCTCGCCTCAGCAGTCTAAGTTTATTTCAAACCTTATTTACGTGGCATCTTCACAGGAATTCATCTGGCACAACAAGGTGAGGGATAGTGTATGGTAAAGCTCATGGGTCAAGCAAATTGTTTTTTCGAGAATTAGTTACATTCATTACTGGATAAATCTTACAAATTTTTTCTCAGATTCCATTCCCATACAAACGAAATTTTGTAGATTACCTAACTTGAATCTCACTTGCCAAAGTTAATTCCTTAACCTGGAAATTACAGCTGATATACATTGCTAAGAAGTTTCTTTTCATTGAATGTAATAAACGAAAATCTCATCCTCTGAAGACTGGTTATGAGACCGTAAAAATCTATCCCTTTTCCTAATAAATTCTAATTTCATCTCACCCCTTTCTATCATCGTAAATAAAGTGTTTTACCTCAAAAAATTGTAAATAAAGCTATTTTCTATATAAATTGCAAATAATTAATCATTTAACTAAAGTGTTTTATGCTATAAACTGCAAATAATTAAGAGGTAATTTTACCCTGTTGGCTTTGCAGATATTTCCTGTTAACCACAATCTAATGAACGCATACTGTATTTATTTTGCTAATTCTTCATATGTTGGGGATAATGTGTTTTGAGTTATAAGTTGCAAATACTTAAAAAGGTGGTTTTGCACCCCTTTTTTTCATTGCAAACAGTTCTTGATAACCAAAAGTGAATGAATACTGTATTTATCTCGTAGATTGTTCCTTTATCCTAAATAGAATGTTTTACCATATTAATTGCAAATCATTTATAAGCATTGCAACTTTTGTGGTTGCCCACAATTTAAGGAATACATACAGTACTGTATTTGTCTTGCTTATTCTTCATTTATTGTGAATAAATTGTTTTCCTTTAATACCAGTAAAGAATTAATGGTTTTGCATGCTATTATGGTAGCATAATTATTTCTGGTTAGCTGTGGCTAACCAATATATTTTCATCCTGTAGAATAATATTGGAAACTCATTATATGTGTGTTCATTCTTTCAGTTTCCCATTATTAACAGTGTGTCATTTCTGTTTCTGCAATTGCAGTGTCCTCTATTCTACTCTGCCTGTGTGACAGAGGTAATCGTCGAGTTGAGGCCAAAGTCTTGGCATACGTCCGTGGTGCCGGGAAACGAATCGTGCTCACCACCTCCGGGATTCGAGGCAGCATTTCATAAAATTTAATTAGAAAATTTAATTCAATTCTTTTATTGTCATTACATTTCTAAAATCAAAAGAAAGTTGAATTCTGAGTTTCATTTAACCGAGCAATGGCATAACGTGTGGGGTGTTCAAGTGCAAATATCTGTCCTGTCTGTTTGTGAGCTCTTAACCGAGCTCAGTACTTTGAGTCCCCTTAGTAGAACAGAATTTTTAACAACACTCTACCATCATTCCCCCAACAGCTTCGGACTAAGTTCAGTGCCAAGAATCATGACCCAGATCATCAAGACAGTATTAAGCAAGAGTAAAGGGATGGAAGCGGCCACAAACTTGTATATAGATGATATTCTGATAGATGAGACCAAGGTTAGTGTACCGGAATTTGTTGAGCAGCTGCGTCTGTATGGACTGGCTAAGAAACCACCAGAACCACTAGAAGGGGGAACTGCTTTAGGTCTGAGATTGGAAACTGGGAGGAATAGTGAGCTCATTTTCCGTAGGGGAAATGAGATTCCGGCAGTGCAGTAAAATTTAAATAGGAGAGAGCTGTTTTCCCATGCACGGGAAATTGGTGGGCCATTAACCTGTGGTAGGTTGGTTACAGGTAGTTTGTAGTTACGTAAAGAGGAGAGCAGAGGGTATCAGATGGGAACACAAGGTCGGGCAGCGAATGATGGAGATGCTGCAAGATTACAAGGAGAGTGAGACACAAGGGCCCATTGAAAGGGAGATGGTATACCCTGAAGTCAGAGAAGGGTGTCATGTGATGAGATGTGAGCAGTATTGCCACAGGAGTATCATAGAGGTTGACAATGAGACCATGGAGGATGATGCATGGTTGAGGAAGAAAGAGGACTATAACCATATCAACGTGGCAGAGTTGGATGCTATAATGAAAGGAGTCAATCCAGCTGTGAAGTGGGGACTGAGAGATGTTGAGGTGAAGACGAACTCATAGACAGTATTTGGTTGGTTGTAGTCAACTGTAACAGCAGAACACAGGATTCGGATGAAGGGAGCTTCGGAAATGATAGCTAAGTGCTGCTTGGAAACCTTGCGAGAGCTGATAAAGGAGTTTGGGTTGGAGTTGCGCCTATGTTTTGTGCCGTCGGAGAAGAACAAGGCAGATATGTTAACTAGGGTGAGGAAGGCTTGGTTAGGAGTTTCGATGAGATGTCAGAAGAGGTCAAAGTGTATTGTGCAGGAGTGCCAGTTGTGGAGGGATTACATCAAATGCATCACATGGGATTCAATAGGACTCTGTTTGTAGCAAGAAAGGTTGATCTAGGAGTCACAAGAGACAAGATCCGGCAAGTAGTTAGGCACTATAAGAAGTGCCAGTCAATCGATCCTCTGACAGTTGCACATGAGGCTGGGGAGCTTAGGGTGGAAGACAACAGAAGAGATTGGCAGTTACTGTAACACACTACAGGCAAGGTTTGTATTTGTCTATGGTTGATTGCAGACCAGGCAGAGTGGCCATTTGGAGAGCGCTAAGAGCAGAAACTGGAGAGGAAATTGCGGGAGTGTTAAATGGGTTGTTTTTTGAAAGGGGGCCTGTTGATGAAGTATTGGTATACAACAGTACAACATTTAGATCACAGTCTTTGAAGGAGATGCTTGGCAAATTAAATATCAACCACTATTTTAGATCTGCGTATCTGCCTAATGGGAATGGGATTGTGGAACGATATCATCAAACAATCAAGGTCATAGCGGAGAGGTGTCGCCGTTGGAAGCAGTCTTCTGGTATAATATGTCCCCTAGGTCGGGTCAGGATGGAGGAACTGTGCCACAGAAAACTGTCTTCAAGTATGAGTGGCAACATCCAAGCAAGGTAACAAAAATGGATAAAGGAGACAAAGGGGCAGGTTCCATCAAGATTGGAGATAAGGTGTGGGTAAAGCTGCCAAACTCAAGATGCACATCGCAATGGAGAAGGGGTATGGTGACCAATGTGAATTCCCGAAATAATGTCTCAGTAGATGGGATGCCTTGGCACATTCTGAATATTAGGAGAGTGGTGGACTCGCCTACTGAGGATGAAGGGCCAGTTGAAGTACAAGAGAATGAAGTTCCACAGCGGTCGAACAGAGAAAGATGACCACCGGTGTGGATGAGAGATTATGTGGAGGGATCGTCGAGCAGGGAGGAGTGCTGAGAGATGGGTGGCCATCTCTTGGCGTGTGGGAGTTGGTGACACTCTTAGTGAAGCTAAGATCAAGGGGGGGTGTGGTTTTGTGGAGACAGTTTTTGTTTATGATTTTGTATAATTTGGACCTGGTAACACAGAATGGTAGTTGGCAACACTGTGAACGGGATGTTGTTGACAGTTTATGGCGAGCGTTTGGGGGTGAAGAGTAGTGCTTGTAGGTTTGTTGAGTTGGTTGAATTGTGTGACGGAATTTGTTATTGGTTAAGTTGTGTAACGGAATTGCTTTATTTTTTAGTAGGGGAGGCTTAACGAGAGCTCCCAGTGTAGTGTTGATTCTTTTTTGTATGTGTCAGTTTGGAGAATTGGAACAAGGAGAATTTGAACTTTGAACATTTGGTTAAGTTGAGATAAGTGATATACATTTTTTTTTCCTATCTCGACCACACTTAGTCTGTAAATTCATTCATGAATATCTTTGCAGATATTGGCAAAGATTGTGAAGAAAGTAAAAAATGAGAACAATAGTAGAGAACTTCAGGAGGACCTAAATAGTCTGCATGAGTGGTCAGAAAAGTGGCTAATGAAATTCAGTACTTCAAAATGTAAGGTAATGAGAATGGATACAAGTGGAAGAAGGTCCAAGCTTGACTACTCGGTGGCAGGAGTACAACTTCAAGAGACAGAGAATGAGAGAGATCTAGGAGTAAACATACTGGCCGATTTGTCTCCAGAAATGCATATAAATGGCATAGTAAGAGCAGCATATGCATTCTTAGCAAATGTAAGGCACATGGACAAGGAAATGTCTAGAAATATTTATGTAACCTATGTGAGGCCAGAGCTTGAATATTTAGCCCCCTTTTGGAATCTGCACTTGAAAAAAACACGTACTTAAGCTGGAAAAAGTTCAAAGACATGCCACAAAACTGGTGCCAGAAATACGCAATCTCAGTTATGATGAGAGGCTAAGGGAATTAGACTTACCATCACTCGAAGCTGGAATATTGAAAGGGGATATAGTGACAGTTTTTAAATTCCTTCATGGTTATGACAGAGTGGATAGGGATCGATATTTTGATATGACTGGCACTAGAACTAGAGGTCATAGTTTGAAGTTTCATAAGAAAACTTCTTTGCAGGATGTAAGGAAGTACTGTTTTAGTGTAAGAGTAGTTGATAATTGGAATTGGCTAAGCGAGGAAGTAGTTAATGCTAACTCAATCCATAGTTTAAAGGGCAAGTATGATAAGTATGACTAAGTACAAAATGGAACCGATCGAGAGACGAGAAGTTACATGTTTGGGACTCTTTCCTGTAAGCACAATTAGGTAATTCCAATTAGGTAATTACAGATGCCACAATCAAATGCAAATTTCTCAGAAATATTCATGCCCTCAAATACATCTTGGAATCTAAGACGGGCTATTACATTGCAGTGATCTTGTATCTGGTGCCATTCCTTTAAAGGATGAGGTGAATTGTTAGAAGAATATACAAAATTAAAGAATTGCAAGCACCCATACTTCTCAATGTTAAATTCAGTATGTTACCTTCTCTATTTACAACTTTAAAGAAATTCTGGTTACACTCAAGTGATGCACATTTATATTTATTATTTCTATTATTAATATTATTATTATTATTATTATTATTATTATTATTATTATTATTATTATTATTATTATTATTATTATTATTATTATTATTATTATTATTATTATTATTGTTATTATTATTATTATAATTATCATTATTATAAATATTATTATTGTTATTATTATTATTATTATTATTATTATTATTATTATTATTATTATTATTATTATTATTATTATTATTATTATTATTATTATTATTATTATTATTTTACTATTATTATTATTATCACTATTATTATTATTATTATTATTATTATTATTATTATTATTATTATTATTATTTTATTATTGTAGTCGCCGTGGCTCAGTCGGTAGCGTCTCCGACTCTGAGGCGTCAGGTCGAGGGTTCGCGCCCCGTCACGGTCTGAGGTTAGCAAAGGCATGCACTCAGCGTAAGGATTACATCTGCCAAAACAAGTCCTTCGCAAGAAGGCAACCGTCCAAGCCCTTGGTTGATAAGGGAGTCAGTGACGTAAAACCGGAACCGGAACATTATTATTATTATTATTATCATCATCATTATTATTATTATTATTATTATTATCATCATTATTATTATTATTATTATTATTATTATTATTATTATTATTATTATTATTATTATTATTATTATTATTATTTTATATCCAAATTTAATTGTGGTAGATAATAGATTTTCAAATATGGAGCCTAGAGTTAATCTCGCCATATCTTTGTCTTCTTCTCTCTTTTATTATTAGGAACTAGTGTTGCCATTTTAGCGGTTTTCCCGCTAGATCTGGATCTTTTTGCTGAAATCTAGCTGGAAGTAAATGAGTTTAGCGGCTAGCGGGAAATTTTAGCTTTGTATAAAAATGTTTAGCGGTTTTCTGGATTTTTTTTCTAAAACATGTTATCATCTCATTAATTATGTTTTTCCAATCCGATTCACAAAAATCAAATTGTAGTAGAATTTTCGATACTTGATGCTTGTATTTCCAAGTACCAGTTGCTAAAAAGTTACCAACTAACATACCATACGTGTATCACTCATGATTCCTACTCAAGTTTGTTTTGTCCCTGCCAGCCAACGTCGAGACTCGGGCGATCTGTAGAGTGTAATCGGATCCACGCAAGGCAGTCATTGTTGATTGAGGTTGACGATCGCTTGTACTATACCGGTATATTGAATCTATTTTCAAAATGCCCAAGACGCAATATACACAGAAATTTCGAAGGGAGTGGCTTAAGTTGAAGAATTAAAACACTGGTTAACTGAAAAAAGAAGGGAAGTGGTGAAAGTGCGCCTAATTGTAAACTTTGTAAGTGCGTTCTTGTGCCTGAGTTATGGGATTTGAAAACTCACAGGAAAACGAAAAAACACAGGGCAAATGCCGATTCATCCAATGCAAGACAGCTTACAATACCATTTCAGCCTTTGAGAAAATCCAGTGAATCTCAGTTTGCAGAAGGGCGTATGACATTGTTTATTGCAGAACATACCTCAGTATCAACTTGAGATCTCTTGAATGATTTATGCAAGGCATGCTTCACTGATAGCAAAATAGCATCGATGGCAAAGATTAAGGGATCCAAGTGTAGTGCTATATTAAAGAATGTTTTGTATCCTCATTTCTAGAGTGACTTAAAGAATTCGGTTGGTGATAGTGCTTTTAGTTTACTGATAAATGAATCAACAGATATCAGCATTAATAAATATCTTGGAATAGCAATAATTTACCATGACGAAATGAGAGACCAGATAGTGTCTACTTTTCTAAGCTTAACAAAATTAGAAGAAAGCAATGCAAGTGGGATTGTGGCTGCCTTAAAAGAGACTTTGCATGATTTGGACTGAATATCAAGGACCTGAAAGGCCTTGGAACAGACAATGCCAATGTTATGGTGTTGTGGTTAGGATGGTAGAGTGTTGCTAAGATTCTGTTTTACTAAGGGGACTCAAAGTACCGAGCTCGGTTAAGAGCTCACAAACAGACAGGACAGATATTTGTACTTGAACACCCCATCTCTATTTCCATTAGTCGGTTAAATGAAACTCAGAATTCAACTTTCTTTTAATTTTGGAAATGCAATGACATTAAAAGAATTGAATTAAATTTCTCAAATTAAATTTTATGAAATGCTGCCTCGAATCCCGGAGGTGGTGAGCACGATTTCGTTTCCCAGCACCACGGACGTATGACAAGACTTTGGCCTCAACTCGACGATTACCTCTGTCACACAGGCAGAGTAGAATACAGGACACTGCAATTGGAGATACAGAAATGACACACTGTTTATAATGGGAAACTGAAAGCATGAGCACACATATAATGAGTTTCCAATGTCATTCTACTGGATGAAAATATATTGGTTATTCACAGCTAACCAGAAATATTTATGCTACCAAAATAGCATACAAAATCATTAATTCTTTACTGGTTTTAAAGGAAAGCAATATATTCACAATAAATGAAGAATAAGCAAGACAAATACAGTATTGTATGTATTCCTTAAATTGTGGGCAACCACAAAAGTTGCAATGCTTATTACTGATTTGCAATTAATATGGTAAAACACTCTATTTAGGATAAAGGAAGAATCTACGAGATAAATACAGTATTCATTAACTTTTGGTTATCAAGAACTTTGCAATGAAAAAAAAGGGTGCAAAACCACCTTTTGAAGTATTTGCAACTTATAACTCGAAACACTTTATCCCCAACATATGAAGAATTAGCAAGATAAATACAGTATGCATTCATTAAATTGTGGTTGACAGGAAATATTTGCAAAGCCAACAGGGAAAAATTACCTTTTAATTATTTGCAGATTATAGCATAAAACACTTTAGCTAAATGATTAATTATTTGCAATTTGTATAGCAAATTGCTTTATTGACGAGTTTTTTTTGACGTAAAACACTTTATTTACGATGTTAGAAAGAGGTGAAATGAAATTAGAATTTATTAGGAAAAGAGATAGATTTTTACGGGCTCATAACCAGTCTTCAGAGGATGAGATTTTCGTTTATCACAAAAAAAAAACTTCTTAGAAATGTAAATCAGCTGTAATTTAAAGGTTAAGGAATTAACTTTGGCATGTGAGATTCCAGTTAGGTAATCTACAAAATTTCGTGTGTATGGGAATGGAATCTGAGAATAAAAATCCGTAAGATTTATCCAGTAACGAATGTAACTAATTCTCGAAAATAAGCCAATTTGCTTGACCCACGAGCTTTACCATACACTATCCCTCACCTTGTTGTGCTAGATGAATTCCTGTGAAGATGCCACGTAAATAAGGTTTGAAATAAACTTAGACTGCTCAGGCGAGATGTTGCCTCTTGGAAGTTTGAGCGCCAAAGGAGGGCGTCCCATTGTCCCTCCTGGTGAGTTCATCTGTAGGATACATTTTCTAGATCAGTAACTGGCTCTGATATAATTTAAGGACTATTTTAGTGGTGGTCCCTGGCAGGCAATTATAGCAGAGATGCAAGGGAGAGACAGTATTTTTAGGTGCAAAAAGTGGAAGCAAATAAAATAAAACGAGAATAATAATGAAAAGTTAGGTTACTGGTAAACAATCTCCAGAATGTTCTTGGCTCGTAGCAAATGGGAAATAGGAGCAGCATTTATATCGGGACTATATTTCTACACGTACAAGAAGAGTAAATAAGGTATATTTAAAATTAGCTATAAGCTAAACTATAAATTGCAAATAATCATAATCTGCAAAAGTCAAGAAGTGGGAATTAATTTTTTTAGTTAGAAAATAACAGTTAAGTTACTAAATTAATTAATAAGGCATCTAACAGCCTCTGGTGACTTTGAGCGAAACACTCTGTCACAAAGGCCCTTTCTAGAGAATATTGATTTAGCAAAATTCTACTATAGAAGGCGAAAAAAGAACAGAGGAAGTTACGGTGACTTCAGTGTTATTATGAGGGATGAGATATCCTTTTCATGGAAAAGAACAAATGAACAATAAGAATGGGATCCACCACTGGAACATATTATACTATTAGGAAAAGTAAACAAGTCTTGTAAACAAAACATTAAATGACATGCAAAAGATAAAAGAAATGTAATCAAATTCAAATTTCAAGAAAATTAAATCACAATTAGATATCAGTGAATATCAATATTTAAGTTTATGAATGCTTCACATGCAAGAAGGCAATAATAAAATATACAAAAAAAATACAGTATACGCAAATGTAAGATTTGAACCACGTTGTCATTAACATTGGCGACTGGATTTAAAACAGTTTCAGCTATTCAACACTAAACTAAAACGTTTCCGCCATATTCTGGCTTTCAGAGTCCCACAAAGGGAAATATAAAACTACGATCAAAAAATTATTCTTCATCTTTTTCGTCTTCCATTAGGAATAACTTTTGTATGCTAAAATAAACAAGTACAGTACAATATTAAAGACATAAAAGATAAACATAAAAATTAAACAACACATTAGAGAAGTCATCTTGACTGACTAGTCAAATTTAGGCTAACAGCACCAGCTTCCTCATTTGAGGGTAACGACCGTCGACTTAGTAGATCAGCAAGGTCATTGTCCTTGCCATGAACATATTGGGCAGTGAATTTGAAAAGATCCAGGTAAAGTGCCCACCTTTTCAGACGAGGATTTAGCTTGTCTGCAGTCTGTAAATATAGGAGAGGTCGGTGATCGGTTCTCAGTGTAAAATGTTGGCCATACAGATGGACTTCAAATTTCTTTATGGCCCAATATGCTTCCAAGATGCTGGAAACAAGCAAATGTGATACCTATCTTCAAAAAGGGAAGGAGGGATACGGCTCTGAACTATAGACCAGTTTCCTTGACCAGCATAGTTTGCAAACTTATGGAGAAACTACTAAGGAAACATATCTCTCTTCACTTGGAATCCTTCAACTCTTTGTCAGTGAGGCAACATGGCTTCAGAGAAGGTAGATCAACAGTAACAAACTTATTAGAATTTTATGATGAGGTAAGCCGAATCTTACAGGAAAGAGAGGGCTGGGCAGATTGCATATTCCTAGACTTCCAGAAAGCGTTTGACACTGTTCCTCATGGGAGACTTATTAGGAAGCTGCAATCAATGGCTAGAATAGGTGGAAATGTTTTGGAATGGATAAAAACTTACTTAGAAGGAAGGGAACAGAGGGTTAGAGTAAGACACTCAGTGTCTGAATGGAGAAGAGTTAGTAGTGGAGTTCCACAGGGTTCAGTTTTAGGGCCACTTTTCTTCCTTGTATATGTAAATGACCTACCAGAGTCTGTAAATTCATTCATGAATATGTTTGCAGATGATGCAAAGATTGTGAAGAAAGCAAAAAACGAGAACAATGGTAGAGAACTTCAGGAGGATCTAAATAATCTGCATGAGTGGTCAGAAAAGTGGCTAATGAAATTCAATACTTAAAAATGTAAGGTAATGGGAATGGGTACAAGTGCAAGAAGGCCCAAGCTTGACTAGTCGGTGGCTGGAGTACAACTTCAAGAGACAGAAAATGAGAGAGATCTAGGAGTAAACATACTGGCAGATTTGTCTCCAGAAATACATATAATGGCATAGTAAGGGCAGCATATGCAATCTTATGAAATGTAAGGGTAGCCTTCAGGCACATGGACAAGGAAATGTTCAGAAATATTTATGTAACCTATGTGAGGCCAAAACTCGAATATGCAGCCCCCTTTTGGAATCCGCACTTGAAAAAGCACATAGCTAAGCTTGAAAAAGTTCAGAGACATGCCACCAAACTGGTGCCAGAAATACGCAATCTCAGTTATGATGAGAGGCTGAGGGAATTAGACTTACCATCACTCGAAGCTAGAAGAGTGAGGGGGGATATGGTGACAGTCTTTAAATTCCTTCATGGTTATGATAGAGTGGATAGGGATCGATATTTTGATATGGCTGGCTCTAGAACTAGAGGTCATAGTTTGAAGCTTCGTAAGAAAACTTCTTTGCAGGATGTAAGGAAATACTTTTTCAGTGTAAGAGTAGTTGATAATTGGAATTGGCTAAGTGAGGAGGTAGTTAATGCTATCTCAATACATAGTTTTAAGGACAGGTATGATAAGTATCACTAAGTATAAAATGGAACTTCTCAGGAGACGGGAAGATACGAGCTTTGGGCTCTTTCCCGTAAACACAATTAGGTAATCACAATTAGGTAATCACACACACATGCCAGAGAGAAATGGTTCGATAATGGGTGTAAAAGAGCTAAGGAGTGGAGAGACAAATGCTGGAAAAGGTATAGGAGGAGAAAAAACATAAATGCCTGGCAAACCTACAAAAGAGCAAGAAATGACTACCTAAGTAAAAGGAGAGAGGCAGAGAAAGACTATGAGAGGGACATCACCAGGAAGGCTAAAGAAAATCCCAAACTTTTCCACAGCTTTATCAGAGGAAAACTGAAGGTAAAAGAGCAGGTTTTAAGGCTAAAGAGAGCGGATGGAAGCATCACTGAGATGGATGAAGAGATCTGCAAAGAATTGAACAAGGAGTTTCAGTCAGAATTTACAGTAGAAAATACCCCACCCCCTCAGATTGCAGAGATAGAAGCTCAAGGGCCGGTATTAGAGAACATCAACCTTACAGCCACAGAGGTATGCAAAGCGCTGATGGATTTAGATGTTCATAAAGCTACAGGTCCTGATGACATATCCCCTCATGTGCTTAAAACATGCGCAAACTCAATATCAGTGGCACTAAGTATCATATTTAAAAAGTCACTGGAGTCAGGGGAGATTCCAAGATGCTGGAAACAAGCAAATGTGATACCTATCTTCAAAAAGGGAAGGAGGGATACGGCTCTGAACTATAGACCAGTTTCCTTGACCAGCATAGTTTGCAAACTTATGGAGAAACTACTAAGGAAACATATCTCTCTTCACTTGGAATCCTTCAACTTTCTGTCAGTGAGGCAACATGGCTTCAGAGAAGGTAGATCAACAGGAACAAACTTATTAGAATTTTATGATGAGGTAAGCCAAATCTTACAGGAAAGAGAGGGCTGGGCAGATTGCATATTCCTAGACTTCCAGAAAGCGTTTGACATTGTTCCACATGGGAGACTTATTAGGAAGCTGAAAGCAATGGCTAGAATAGGTGGAAATGTTTTGGAATGGATAAAAACTTACTTAGGAGGAAGGGAACAGAGGGTTAGAGTAAGACACTCAGTGTCTGAATGGAGAAGAGTTAGTAGTGGAGTTCCACATGGTTCAGTTTTAGGGCCACTTTTGTTCCTTGTATATGTAAATGACCTACCAGAGTCTGTAAATTCATTCATGAATAAGTTTGCAGATGATGCAAAGATTATGAAGAAAGTAAAAAACGAGAACAGTGGCAGAGAACTTCAGGAGGATCTAAATAATCTGCATGAGTGGTCAGAAAAGTGGCTAATTCAATACTTCAAAATGTAAGGTAATGAGAATGGGTACAAGTGCAAGAAGGCCCAAGCTTGACTACTCGGTGGCTGGAGTACAACTTCAAGAGAGAGAAAATGAGAGAGATCTAGTAGTAAACATACTGGCAGATCTGTCTCCAGAAATACATATAAATGGCATAGTAAGGGCAGCATATGCATTCTTATCAAATGTAAGGGTAGCCTTCAGGCACATAGACAAGGAAATGTTCAGAAATATTTATGTAACCTATGTGAGGCCAAAACTCGAATATGCAGCTCTTTTTGGAATCCACACTTGAAAAAGCACATAGCTAAGCATGAATAAGTTCAAAGACATGCCACGAAACTGGTGCCAGAAATACGCAATCTCAGTTATGATGAGAGGCTGAGGATATTAGACTTACCATCACTCAAAACTAGAAGATTGAGGGGGGATATGGTGACAGTCTTTAAATTCCTTCATGGTTATGATAGAGTGGATAGGGATCGATATTTTGATATGACTGGCATTAGAACTAGAGGTCATAGTTTGAAGCTTCGTAAGAAAACTTCTTTGCAGGATGTAAGTAAATACTTTTTCAGTGTAAGAGTAGTTGACAATTGAAATTTGCTAAGCGAGGAGGTAGTTAATGCTATCTCAATCCATAGTTTTAAGGACAGGTATGATAAGTATCACTAAGTATAAAATGGAACCTCTCAGGAGACAGGAAGATACGAGCTTTGGGCTCTTTCCCGTAAACACGATTAACTAATCACAATTAGGTAATCACACTGGTGGAGGGATAGCACTGCTCATAAGTGAAAGGATTCAAGTTGAAGAAATAAACTTGGCTATAGAAAGTGAGTTCAAGGAATTTCTTGTTGCTCGCATAAATACTGGGTCAGAGAGCATGATAATAACTGTTGTATACAACCCACCAAGGAACCAAAATAGGCAGTTTATGAGGAAAGTCATATAGGTACTATTGAAGTCATAAACTCAGTTGTTAACATGGCACGGGAAAAAAAATGTAGGATTTTGATTATGGGAGACTTTAATCATAAAGAGATAGATTGGATAAATCTTGACCCACACAGTGGTGAGGACTCCTTAGGGGCAAGATTCCTAGATTGCGTACAAGGGAATTTCCTACACCAACATGTAATGGAACCAACAAGGGCCAGGGGTGGGGATGAGCCATCACTACTTGATCTAGTGTTCACAGATAATGTGTTGGATATTGAAAATATTGAGTATGACCCACCAATTGGAAAGAGTGACCACTGTGTGTTGTTGATGGAGTATATCATTGAAGATATTCTTCCTGAGAGTAAAGGCACTGAGGACATGAGGAGGAACTATCCGAAAGGAGATTACATCAAAATGAATGAGCTTTTGGCAGTTATTGACTGGAGAACCTTATTTTACAACAAATCTGTACAAGAAATGTATGACCTCTTTTGTGAGAAATATGGGAAGATAGTAGATTGCTGCATACCTGTCACCAAAGTAGGTGTAATTTATGCCAGAGAGAAATGGTTAAGATAATGGGTGTAAAAGAGCTAAGGAGTGGAGAGACAAATGCTGGAAAAGGTATAGGAGGAGAAAAAACATAAATGCCTGGCAAACCTACAAAAGAGCAAGAAATGACTACCTAAGTAAAAGGAGAGAGGCAGAGAGAGACTATGAGAGGGACATCACCAGGAAGGCTAAAGAAAATCCCAAGCTTTTCCACAGCTTTATCAGAGGAAAACTGAAGGTAAAAGAACAGGTTTTAAGGCTAAAGAGAGTGGAAGGAAGCATCACTGAGATGGATGAAGAGATCTGCAAAGAATTGAACAAGGAGTTTCAGTCAGTATTTACAGTAGAAAATACCCCACCCCCTCAGATTGCAGTGATAGAAGCTCAAGGGCCGGTATTAGAGAACATCAACCTTACAGCCACAGAGGTATGCAAAGCGCTGATGGATTTAGATGTTCATAAAGCTACAGGTCCTGATGACATATCCGCTCATGTGCTTAAAAAATGCGCAAACACAATATCAGTGGCACTAAGTATCATATTTAAAAAGTCACTGGAGTCGGGGGAGATTCCAAGATGCTGGAAACAAGCAAATGTGATACCTATCTTCAAAAAGGGAAGGAGGGATACGGCTCTGAACTATAGACCAGTTTCCTTGACCAGCATAGTTTGCAAAGTTATGGAGAAACTACTAAGGAAACATATCTCTCTTCACTTGGAATCCTTCAACTTTTTGTCAGTGAGGCAACATGGCTTCAGAGAAGGTAGATCAACAGTAACAAACTTATTAGAATTTTATGATGAGGTAAGCCAAATCTTACAGGAAAGAGAGGGCTGGGCAGATTGCATATTCCTAGACTTCCAGAAAGCGTTTGACACTGTTCCACATGGGAGACTTATTAGGAAGCTGCAATCAATGGCTAGAATAGGTGGAAATGTTTTGGAATGGATAAAAACTTACTTAGAAGGAAGGGAACAGAGGGTTAGAGTAAGACACTCAGTGTCTGAATGGAGAAGAGTTAGTAGTGGAGTTCCACAGGGTTCAGTTTTAGGGCCACTTTTGTTCCTTGTATATGTAAATGACCTACCAGAGTCTGTAAATTCATTCATGAATATGTTTGCAGATGATGCAAAGATTGTGAAGAAAGTAAAAAACGAGAACAATGGTAGAGAACTTCAGGAGGATCTAAATAATCTGCATGTGTGGTCAGAAA